>VUQS01028549.1:0-10293 GCA_015108495.1 Heterochromis multidens | reverse complement strand
TTTTTAAAAAAAAGAAAAAAAAAAAAAAAAAAAAAAAAAAAAGACAAAATTAAGAGGCATAATTATTTTAAGATAAATTTTAGAATAATACTGGTCCATGCAAATGTATTCAGCTACAACCCTGTTTATTTCCTGTGCTTCTGGTGACTTGGATCCATATTTTTGTTGCTGATCAAATAGAGTTGGTAAGGTAGGCTGCCACTGTTTCTGTCTAGTTGCTGGTAGACTTTTCTCAGCTCCAATCTAGGACTTTAAGAGAAACATAAATAATTGTGTTATCTTGTCAAATTAACACCGTCTATTAATATTACAGACAGGCAGGACTGACAACACTTGCTGCCACATTAATATTATTGTTTTATTTTCAGCTGTGGCCACTAGCTGCTATCTCAGTGATAACTTCACAGGTGGTTAATGTAGGTAACTATGAATAGTTAAACAGCTAACGTTAACATATGAGCCTGTGGGGTTAACATTTATGATAACTGTTTCATACTTCAGTGTTGTTGAAACGGAAGCTTTACTGACCTCTTCTTGATGAAGACTGGGGTGTTAGTCTTTAAGATGCTTTGCCAAGTTTGTTGCGCTATTGTCCATGTGTTCAGCTGTTAGTGAGGGGAGGGGCTGTGTGCCTGCCAGTCTACAGCGGTGCTTGCGTGAAGTTGTGAATATTGTGTTAGTCCCCCCTTTGTTGCCCAAACAGCAAACAACTGCGATGCACTGTGTATTCTGACACCTTTCTGTCAGAACCAGCATTAAATTTTTTGGCAATTTGACCACACGGGCCAGCCTTTGCTCCTCACATGCAATGAGTCTTGGCCGCCCATGACCCCGTCGCTGGTTCAACACTGTTCCTTCCTTGGACCACTTTTGATAGATACTGACCACTGACAACTGGGAACACCCTACAAGAGCTACAGTTTTGGAGATGTTATGACCCAGTCCTCTAGCCATCACAATGTGGTCCTTGTCAGACTTGCTCAAATCTTTACGCTTGTCCATTTTTCCTGCTTCTAACACATCAACTTTGAGGACAAAATGTTCACTTGCTCCCAAATATATCCCACCCACTAACAGGTGCCATGATGAAGAGATAATCAGTGTTATTCACTTCACCTGTCAGTGGTCATAATGTTATGATTGATCGGTGTGTACTCCCTATGGTACCTACTGAAAAGAGTTTTGATATTGAAAGGTACCATAATAAGTATCAGTTTTGGTGACATTCCTGCATATTAGCAATAAACCGTGTTGTAAGCAGGTTAATTAATAGGGCAGTGAAGTATATCATAAGGAGCACATCCATTTAAACTGATATCTTGTCCACCAAGCATCTAGAGTTCCTGTGTTTCCACTTGCAGGAGCACCCAGACCACAACAGTTGTGATGAGCAATTTCTTAATTCTTGTCTGGCATGTAGTGGAACAAAATATCTCTCTTGTACTGCTCAGCACTACAGCTCTGTCAGCATGTCGCCATTTTCTCAAGTCTATTCTAGCAAAAATAATTAATGTCCTTGTCAATCACACATTAAAGGCAAGCCCAGTCTCGATAGAGTAGAAGTCAATATTTAGAAACTTTTCCACATGTGACCCAGAAATTACATGCTGTGAAGTTAAGGAAACAAAAGTGAAGGTAAAGAAACATTTCACGAGTGGATGCTAAGATGGAAGGGTGCATGGAAGCTTAATTGTTCTGTATGTGTTGGCTAAATGACGTAATGTTTTAAATATACAGAGCCATAAAGCTAATTAAGCGAGTTAATTAATTAGTAGTCCATCTGCTTGTTAAAGCCCGCTCTAAATGAAGGGAAAGAGTGTGGCAGGACTTTTAGCATAGATGATGGGAGGAAAGGAGCTGAAGGATGTGCTCCCGACCATATAACAAGTACTAGACCCATCAACAGGATGTGACAGATGGCTGACAGAGTGTGCAGATAGATGAATCATGTGGATTTGTGTAACATTTGTATATATCAGTATATGAGTGGACTCAAGATATCTGAGGAGTTGTGTGACAGATTGTGAAGCTGCAGCCATAGGGTTTGCAGTGCTTCATGCTGTACACCCACATACTGCTGTAGATTGTTAATAGAGAATAATGTTGTCATCTAGAGCCACAGCCTATTTGCCAACATCTTTATCCAGTTTTCTAGTTTGCAAAAATAATCAGCAGTTTGTCACATTTATTCCTTTTTATGTCATTTCAAAAGATAACCATTACTGTTTAAACTGGAAATTGACCGCTGTCTCGCTTGACCAAAAAAAACAAACAAACAAAAAAAACAAAAAAGTCTAAATAAGAAGACATGAATGTGACAAGTTTGCAAGGTGACATGCTGAAGTATTATTATTGTTATTGTTTGAGGTATTCTTTTCTGGCAGAGACTTGCATTTCTTCCTGTGGGTGTCAGGTGATTGACAGTAAGCGCCGCATAAAATAACGTGCCTGCTGAGATGAAAATACAAAATGCAGCCACAAAGAAAAGGCAACAAAACAAACACATTCCCAAGAAACAGACCGTTAACCTAATTAAGGTATTATATTTACCAGGACAAAATGATCTGGCTTGGGCAATTTGCAACAAAAAAAAAAAAAAAATAAGTAAAACAAATAAATAAACATTAATAAAAATGCATGTAATTAGAAAAAGAAGAAATGGGTACTCTGCAGAGACACCATTTGAACTAATTTCAAGGTCAGCAATCTGTAAAGACTCAAAAAAAAACAAAACACGTTGAATGTAATACTTTTGTAATTCTTAGTGCATCACTGTTCGCTTACTAATGGGGGGGAAATATACGTTAATGACCTGTATGTGGACAAAATGGACATGGAGGCACATAGGGGTCGTCTAAATCAGAAAGAAGAGGCAGGAACATTACTTGTCAGTCATGTGACAGACCCTCATTACACTCACACATCACCAAACCAAGTGTTTATTACACTGGGATTCGGGGAGAAATCAATCTAAAATGACAGCTGTTGGGTTCAATCCTGCAGAGAGGAAAGTTGACCTGTACACAGTGGGCACCTTAGTGACTGGTCTACCTGAAATTACTGTGTTCAGCTGTCCAGGGTGAGATGCTATCTTAAGATGTTATCTGGTTACATTATAGCTTCTGGTGGTAGCATTTTTACAAGAGCGAAAAGGAAGATCGAGGAAAGTAAGGTTTAAAATGAGTGAGCAGAGTTCCGCAAAGTAGAAAAATTAGCAGCAAACAGACCCAAAAAAATCCCAATCTAATTCAATAAAGCTATCATAGGCAATAACAGGAAATAAAGCTCTTTATCCCAAACAAGATACTGTCATATCTTTTAAAAAGGAAAAGGTATTTCAGTTGCTCACAGATATAGTCTTGAGAGAAAATGGCAATGATTGTTCCTTTCCTTCGTTCAGAATGCTGCATTTTCAATATATACTGTTCCCAGAAGGATAAAGAAATGAACAGCTACACAAAGCAACACTTCCTAGTATGATGTGCTGTTGTGGTCTATGGGGAACTCAGAGCATAGCACAGCTGTTAAGTACTTTTAGCAGTGCTATTGTTCAGTGAAACAAAAAAGCCCATTCAGCTTGGCTGGTTTCCAGAGCACTCCTATAGCGACCAAATGTTTATCATTGTTTTGACACTGCATAGGATAGGACAGCATGGGGTATGCCTATAGATAGCAGTGTTGAATTTGTGTGCTAGTATGTGTGTAGGGAGCAAGGTTGAACAATTCATTTATGCTACAGAAACAAATGATTGCTCTGTTGTAACTTTGCTCTTTGATAACTCTTTGTAACATGCATCCTTATTTTTTTCTGTTTCTTCTTCTTAATTGGGATCAATCTGCAATAATCTGCAACTCAATGAAGAAAATCATAGAAAAATTCAATCATTCAAAATCTAATGTACTTCAGTGTTGCAGGGAAAAGAAAAATACATGTTTTTATTAGTTGCTTTTCCTATAAGCGATCTTTCTTCTGCCTCTAATAATCACTGTTTTCCTCTGCCCTTGAAGATTCCAGAATTGAGTCAGTCTTTGTTGTAACAGTATAGGACAGAAATGAAAGGTGTTACATTATCTGTTCTGACTGCAGTCCGATAGCTGCTGCTGCACTGATTGTACTTCCCCTTTCTCCTTACCCATTTAATCTCTTCATTCTGGCAGTGTGCACAGCCAGGACAGTTCTGCTTTATTCTAATTGCATACTTTCGATTAAAAAAGCTTGTTTTCCTTGATTACTTTGATGTTGAAATGGGAGCAGGGGAGCAATTCACATTCATTCGGCAGTATGTTTTTCCCCCCCGCTCTTTTGTGCTAACAGCAGAATTCCTATTTATATATTGGCAGTGGAACTAAATTACTGCAAACATCTCTGTGGGCCAGCCAGGCATAACAGATTGGCAGGGTCCTGTATTATGTCAGTGCCCCCTACTGGCTGCTGGAGGAAATGCGCTATTGTTCATTCCAGGCACGTATGGCATCAGGGGTTGGTAGAAACACAGTGGAATAGGCTCTCAGATTTTTTTTGCTGGGCTGCTGGATATTTGCTAAATAAATCCCTCATGACTGGGGTTCATCAGCCAGTGCACTGCTATGTGCACATACCATGGATTAATCCACTTTACCTCTACATTTTACACATTTAGCTTACACTATTTTCTAGGAAAACTTAACATGCCTCTAGCAGGCTTCATCTCCAAGATCAGTAATATTAAATTCCCTCTGGCTTCGCAAAAAAAGAACTTCATAATTGCATGCAGTGTATGTATAGTATCCCCATGACCATGCTAAGATAAGAAAAACAGGGCTGAAAAAGTCAGATAGAGAAGAAAGATATGAGGTTAGATATGAATCAAAGGGGAGGGAGTGACATCTTTAAAGAGATGAGTATTTAAAAGAAAGTCCCCAGAGCAATATATGCATAGAATTGGTATGAAGATAGAGGGTTAAGGATTTCTTATCTACATTGATGCTAAATGCTGCATTTCACATTGTGTACATGAGTATAGCAGGGCACAGGACTCAACTGTCCATAGAACAAAAGCTTGATCAGCTATGTATCATTCATACCCCTCACTGATGTTAACCCACCAGAGTACAGGGGCAGGTTTGCAACTAAAGGCGTGGGCTGACTTCCCCACTGGGATGGAAGCTTTTCTCCCTAGAGTCCCATCACACACTGTGACAACACTAGCAAACATCAAGGGGCTTTTGCTCGTTTTATATTTATATTCTCTGTCTTTTCTTCTCACACAACAGTGAAAAAGCAAGTTGCACAAGGGTGCACAAAATGGAACAAACACTGCCTTATTGGTCTATTAGCACTCAACTACAGGTCAATTAGGAGTGTTGAACTGCAGAGATCTCAGCAGGTAAAAAAGCTACAAAGTTAAAGCAAGGTATTTGAAAAAAAAATCTTCCTGCCATGTATCTCTCCAAAGACAAACAGATATTGACAGAGACAAAAGTCATGAAGGAGAAAGCACTGCATACAGTGAGCTGTAATTACTGAAGACATAAATAGGGTCAAATGCAGCCAACATAACATTGTGGCAAATGGGTTATGCCACATAATGAAATATGGATCTTGTATTGACTATGAATTAGAGTGTTTTATTAGAAGCAGTGCCATTTTAAGACTTGACACTAATGAATACATAGAAATGCCATGAAAGCCTTTTAAAGAAATTGCAATATCAGTGAAAGTACTAGATAATTAAAAGCTTTTTTGTGGAAAGCTAATGCCAACCAGTGAAATGTCACAAAAAGTCCACAGCAGCCTGAGAACTGAATAATGTTTTCTAGCTGTGCCCTCCTGTCACATTCATAACACAAAAAGGCATCTTTTGCCCTGAACATGTGCAATTATTATTGCATTTTTTTTTTCTTGTAGCAAAAACAATGCTGCTCAGTTTCAGTGTTATTATAATGGTTCTATTGAATGGCACCTTCCCTGTGCCATCATGTCAAAGCCTATGCCAGCTGCACCTTGGGATGAGGTTGTTTGTCTTCATTAGCATCAAGTGATTCTTCAGTGTTTTCATTAACAAGGTCCCCTCCTGTATTTGTCAACTGCAGTGAAAGGCCAGAGACACAACAGAATCTGGGTCACGCTTTAATCGTTTTCATGCTATCTCTACCACTCTCCGAGGTGTTTGTCTTCCATTAGCCGAGGAGAGACTTTCCCACACTGGGGGTTTCTCGAGCAGCTGGTACAGCCCTACCCTGCCAGGCTTGAGAACGGAGGAGAATGAAGCTGTGGCTTCTGTTCTAAATATTCCTCGTTTCCCACCTGCATGATGGCTTTTCTGCATGATGGCAGCAATGAGATCCAGATGAGGTGAGGTACAATTTGCTCAGCCTGGAAGTAGCCAGTTGTCTTGTCCAAACACACCCTCAGAGCTAGTAATAGTTGCATAAGCAGCATTCAATAACGACACAACAGTGTTCTGTATTTTAAAGGCCATTTTGTGAATAACATTGAAGTGGCACTTCCCAAAGACCAAAAGAGTGATGTGGAAACTTGAAGCCTGCATTGTACAGACACTGAGAATGGAGGTTCAATGATGCCTCAAACCTGAGAGTTAAACTTAATACATTCTGATTTTCAGTGAGGGAGGACACAGATATATTTATTCAAACATGCCTGTAGGGGAAATACTTGGTTGTAATCTCATGTGGCATCCTTTGTATGTACAAAAACAACGTTGCCTTACGGTAAATTTGCCATAGAAATCTTTTCCTGTATATGGACATTTGTAATTGCTAAATCTTATATACACTTTGGGATATCTGCCTAATTGTGCTATTTTACTAATGTCAATCAACAATGCATTCAGCTCAACACAAGTGCTGATGCATAATCATCACACATTGTGACCCTAATTACACTCTAAAGAATAAGTTTCAGCAGGAAAAGTCTCCCTCACTATATTTGTGTGTTGCCCAGGTATAGAGGAAGAATTAAGGTACTGTCAGCAGTTTAATGAGCCTTTCACTTATTGTTTGCAGCACTTTTTTAGTGGAACCTCATCTCCATTCCTCGCTCTCAGTAAAAATGACAGTAGATACTGTGTTCAGTGTAAGTTGCAGTGATTAGCAGCTGTGATTTAAGCTCTTTCTTAATTAACCTTGTTCTTTAATTCCCTCCCCCACTAATTTCCAAGGAGAGACAATGGAAACTGTACTGACTACTTGTGGGACTGAGCCTATTCTGACGACAAGGTTATAGAGATATGGTGTCTCTCACTGTGAGCCCATTAACTAAGTCAGTCTGAAGTTGATAATGAAGATAAGTTTAAATCATTAATTTCACTAACTGCGAGTGCATTTTTTGGTTCTGTATAGATTAATAGGTAGATGGCTTCTTTCATCTATGTTGCATATTAAGTAGAAAGTATTGCTTTCACCAGCTATGTTAACTACTATTACATTTTCAGTAAATATTAAGGCTGTACTTACCAGGTAAATTACTGGAATAGGTGTGCTGAAAAGTCGACATTGTTAAATTGCCATGTACCATTGCTCTTTGGATTGGTGTGACTTTATGCCTCTCGTGTCTACCAAAAACTCAACTTTAATTAACCATGAATTGAATT
Organism: Heterochromis multidens; assembly: GCA_015108495.1. Taxonomy (NCBI): domain Eukaryota; kingdom Metazoa; phylum Chordata; class Actinopteri; order Cichliformes; family Cichlidae; genus Heterochromis; species Heterochromis multidens. The sequence continues at coordinate 2,701 of VUQS01028549.1, read as the reverse complement.
CTGCACTCACTCATTCTCGACAGAGTGAAAATAAGAGGAAAAATTCCAATTATGCCAGTTTGGGTGTAGGCCCTCATTATTACAAGATGGGTACCCTCACTACTATACTCTAAACTAGGTACTTTGACTATTTAATATACTACTGCTTAAAAGTTGTGTTGGGTTTTTACTTTAAAAAGTAAAGAACTACAGATTATTCAGTCCTTATTCAAAATTGCTACATTACTTACTTAATGAGGACACAGACAAGATTTTTCTTATAGTTTTAACACAAAGCCATCTCTAAAGTTGAAAACCAGCCTAAAGAGCACTTCACAGAGAAATACTGTGTCCACAGTGAGTCTTAACTGGTACAGGTTAAAATTGAGGCTACAATGGCACAAGCCTGACTGGTTTTGTTACCTGTTTAAAAGCAGCTTTGGCTGCTTGACTTGGGTTGGCATACTCTCCTTTAACATGGAGTTGTCTGAGTCCAGAGATCTTTGCCGTTAGGTTCTTGTTAGCATGTTATCTTTGTAGATTCTTGCAAAGAGATAATGCCATGCTAGCAGTAGTAGCTACTTGTTTCTAGCCTGTTTGCAGTTTGGACTTTAAGGTCATGGTCTTGTTCTTTCAGGCAATAAAAATGAAAATGTCTATATCTACTTCTCAAAAAAGTTCACTCTAAGAAAAAAAAAAAAAGGTCTCTCTATTATTTTTCTCCTCCCTCCACATAAACATCTCTTTCACAAATGGCATGATGCTTTCTCCTAGCATTTGCTAGTATTTAATGTTTCTTGTGCCACTGGCTGCAAGACGAGCCCAAAGCATGATCGATCCACCCCCATACATAACAGTTGGAGAGGTGCTTTTTTTCATGAAATTCTGCTCATAGGACTGTCTTTTAGGCAAGTGCAGCAGTTCTCAACCATGCAGTTTATTGGTCTTTAGATCTCAACTTTTAGACCTCAACTTGACCTTAACCTTTCAGATAACTGTCATATGTTAATTATATCATGAACTGAGGAAATTGCCACCTGAAATTGCTTTATCTTCCTATAGCCTTTCTTTGTTTGGTCAGCATCAATTTCAGGAGATATTTATATATTGGAATTTGCATCACCTGGCCGTTCCTTTCCTAATAATTACTGCGAAAAAAGTTGAAAAAAGTTTGCTTGACATTCTTGCAAATTTATTAAAAATAAAATATATATATATATATAACATCTACATAAGTATTCACAGCCTTTGCCATAACACTCAAAATTCAGCTCAGGTGCATCCTGTTTCCATTGATCATGTGTCAGATGTTTCTCCAACTGGATTGGAGTCCACCTGTGGCAAATTCAGTTGATTGGACATGATTTGGAAAGACACACACCTGTTTATATAAGGTCCTGTAGTTAACAGTGCATTTCAGAGCAAAAACCAAGCCGTGAAGTCTAAGAAATTGTCTGTAGACCTCCGAGACAGGATTGTATTGAGGCACAGATCTGGGGAAGGGTACAGAAAAATTACTGCAGCATTGAAGGTCCCAATGAGCTCAGTGGCCTCCATTATTCGTAAATGGATGAAGTTTGGAACCACCAGGACTCCTCCTAGAGCTGTCCGCCTGGCCAATCTGAGCGATCGGGGTAGAAGGGCCTTAGTCAGGGAGGTGACCAAGAACCCGATGGTCACTCTGACAGAGCTCCAGCGTTGCTCTGTGGAGAGAGGAGAACCTTCCAGAAGGACAACCCTTTCTGCAGAATTTCAAGCAAACTTTTTTCAGTATGTCATTATTGGGTATTGTGTGTAGAATTTTGAGGTAAAAAAAGAATTTTGAAATAAGGCTGAATAAGGCTGTAATGGCAAAATGTTGAACAAGTGAAACACTGAATATTTTCCAGATGCACTGTATCCCATATGCACACGTGCATGTATATGTGCGCACACACACAGACACACATAGACTCACACACACACTCACTCACTCACTCACTCCATGCTATTGGCACATCTAGTCTTGCAATCAGTCTGATTAGTGCTCTACTGCACTTCCTCTTTTCTTCTCATCACACAGAAATATCAGTACAAAGGTCAAGTATTACAATCATTCCATTACACAAGTTACATTTTCTCATTCATTATGTTGATTAGATTTATGCATGATTAACTATTAGCAAAATTGCAAATAGATATACAGCACTCTGCATTACCTTAACCATAAAAAGGCTTGATGTTAATTCCTTTTATTCCACTTTTGGGTAGAAATATCAATCTCCTTGATATACAAAAATATGAAAATCAATCTCCTTGACAGTCACCAACTGCTGCACCTGTAAGAAAAAACATACAAAAAACAAACAAAGATACACAAATAAACAATCTTGTTGTGTGTGTGACTGTAAGTGTCTGTGTATGTGTCTTTGTCACGAAATGTACCTGATAACAAGGGTGAGAAGCCGCAGTAATGCCCCCCAGGAGCCAGAGGCAGATAGAGAAAGACCCAGGAGACCCGGGCCATCCGAAGCCCCCCAAGAATACTGAAGACCCAAGGCCACACATCCTGATGACAACTGCGTGCCCACCCCAACAGAAGAAGGAGGGAGACCCCAGATGGAGTGCCCACAGCCCCCTCATTTATGTGGAGTTATGTTGGGTGTTCAACCTGATGGATCTAAATAGACTATTTCCCTTCTTTTAGCTCAGGTTTTGGTCTCCACCATTGCAGAGGGCTTTT
>VUQS01028548.1:0-16189 GCA_015108495.1 Heterochromis multidens | reverse complement strand
AAAAGGGGTTATTTTTTTTTTTTTTTTTTTTTAAGTCTACATTATTTACATAGTTATTCAGTCTAGCTTAATTATTAAACTGCCTTGTCAGGGATTTGCCCAGACATGATTTCAGACCAGGCTTGCGCAGTGGTTATGCGTAATCAAGGTCGCGTGCGTCACTCAGGTAGTAGTTGTTCTAAGGTTAGGATCGATTGCATATACTCACTCCACTGACTGAAAACGGGTTGCTATATTTTCACCTTTACATCAACTGTCCTGCTGTAGCTTATCGATGACGCGCGCACTCAATTTTACTTTCGTTCTCTGCTTCTTCCTGGAGGTCTTTTCGCTAGTGTAACGAAAAAGAACCGAGAGCGTCTCTGTGATGTTCCTTAGTGCGAGTTAAGCCATATTTCAGCACACCGACATTCTGAAGTATGTTGACATAAACGATCGGTATCATCCTCCTTCGGACCAGCTGACAACACGTATCCAAACAGGTACCACAGGCGCGACATTTTTATGTAGTCCACCAGAACTTTTTGAGCACAGAGATGGCTACCGTGAGTTACCTTTTAAGTATGTTGAAAGGATCATGTAATGCATTTTCCGGGACTTGAACGAAACAGAAACTTTGGTTTTGGTTTACAGTTGGAGGTAGACTGAAATTTTCATATCTAACTTAATACAATAAACTGCGCATGTTACCGAATTGCCATTGATCATTTAAAGGCCAAATATATTTATTTCCAACTCTAGCTAAGTAAAAACAGTAAGGATAAAAGGAAGCTCAAGTTTGTTCTCATTCTCGACAGTCGTTATACTCTCTTATTTCACTGTTATTTCAGCTGCTGTGCCTGGTAACAGTTTTTGGGTTTCAGCATGGATGCATCCATAGATTGACGTACCTTTTTGAGCCATATCTGACAATTTTAGCAATTTTTATCCAATTATGACACGCCTATACTGCGTCACTTCACACCATACTGGAAAATAACTCCAGCAAAAAAACAAAACAACATATTCACCAAAGTCTACAAAGCTTCAGAGTTTTGGTGATTTGTAACTTTCTCTGATGAGTATGACACTTGATAGGTCAAATAATGTACAGAGAGCAAGAAATAGTCTGTTACTAGAAATTTTATTTATTTTTTTAAATGTTCACGGACAGAGAGGGGAGAGCTAAATAAAAAAAAAGGTTTTATTTAACACTTTTAACTTATATGTTAAAAATAAAGGTTTGATTGATGGGCTAACCACCTTCTGACTATAATAAAAAGCCTTCCCTTCATATGTGGGACATTGTCTCCAGATGTGGGACAGGGGGTAAGGAAAAAAAAAATGCTGTGCAGTCCCAACAGGGACATCTGGTCACCATAGGTGTGAACTAATCTTATAGAAAGCATGCAGTTTTGTTGGTACATCTATAGCCTCAGCATTAACTTGAATGATTTACCTTGAATACTCAGGTTTAGACAGGCTTGTCTGTTTTTAGGCATGGCACTCTACACTCACTGCCACTTTATTAGGTAAACCTTGCTACTACCTGGGTTGGACCCCCTTTTGCCTTCAGAACTGCCTTAATTCTTTGTGGCATAGATTCAACAAGGTGCTGGAAACATTCCTCAGAGATTTTTGTCCATACAGACGTGACAGCATCACACAGTTGCTGCAGATTTCTCAGCTTCACATCCATGATGTGAATCTCCTGTTCCACCACATCCCAAAGGTGTTGTATTGGATTAAGATGTGATGACTGTGGAAGCCATTTGAGTACAGTGAACTCACTGTCTCGTTTAAGAAACCAGCTTGAGATGATTTGATGTTTGTGACATGGTGCGATATCCTGCTGGAAGCAGCCATCAAAAGATGGGTACACTGTGGTCATAAAGGGATGAACATGGTCAGCAACAATACTCAGGTAGGCTGTGGCTCATTTGGTAGTAAGGGGCCCAAAGCGTGCCAAGAAAATATTACCATTACAACACCAGCAACAGCCTGAACCATTGATACAAGGCAGGATGGATCCATGTTTTCATGTTTATGCCAAATTCTGACCCCACCATCCAAATGTCACAGCAGAAATGGAGACTCATTAGACAGGAAATGTTTTTCCAAACTTCTGTTGTCCATTTTAGGTGAGCCTGTGCAAACTGTGGCCTCAGTTTCCTGTTCTTAGCTGACAGGAATAGCACCTGGTGTGGTCCTTCTGCTTCAAGGTGTGTTGTGTTGTACATCCAGAGATGCCTTGGTACCTTGGTTGCAACGAGTGGTTATTTGAGTTACTGTTGCCTTCCTATCAACTGGAAGTAGTCTGGCGATTCTCTTCTGACCTCTGGCATTAAAAAGGCATTTTTGGCTAGATGACTGCCACTGGGTGGATATTTTCTCTTTTTTGGACCATTCTCTGTAAACCCTAGAGATGGTCGTGTGGGAAAATCCCAGCAGATCAGCAGTTTCTGAAATACTCAGACCAGCCCATCTGACACCAGCAACCATGCCATGTTCAAAGTCACTTGAATCACCTTTCTTCCCCATTCTGATGCTCAGTTTGAACTTCAGGTTGTCTTGACCATGTCTACATGTTTAAATTCACTTAGTTGCTGCCATGTGATTAGCTAATTAGATAATTGCATTAAGGAGCATTTGTACAGGTGTACCTAATGAAGTGGCTGGTGAGTGTATGGCTGTTACTATTAAAGATAACTTCTATATTTAAAAATGAAATATGTTAATAGCAAAATATAAAAGATGTACAATTGTTCCTTTTGTGCAACTTTTGTAGAGTTATGGATACATCACTTTTCTATTTTAGACATCAGTAATATAATTAAAGTGAATTATTTTTGCCATATTAATCATGCAGAAAAACAATCTGATGTCAAGACAGCCCTAAATAACATGAAGGGTTAGCCTACAAAATTAGCAGCCTGTCAAATTCTTGTGACATATTGCTTCAATCGGCCCATCACTGTTGTACAGTTATGATTTATACATTTATTTGCCTTTTCATAAGACATAAGCTCATCCAGAATGCCGCAAAATATTAATATTACTATTTTCGATTCATTTTGCAAGGAGAAAAAAGGGAAAAGTTTGCATGATGCTCCCATAAACAACTCTCTAAACAACAGGCATGGACTACATACTTCACACCAGAGAAACCAGAAATTTGAGCTAATCTCATATTTTGCTTTAAATACAGGAAATGGATTTCCAAAATGTGTTGCTGAAGGTAGGTAAGGCACTGTCTAAAGATGAAGTGAAAGCCTTGGTCTTTCTTTGCACTGACCTCCTGGGTAAAAAGCCAAACTCGGTGGAATCTGCCAGTGAGCTCTTCTCCTGTCTGATGAAACAAGACTGCCTCTCACCTGAGAACCCACAGCTCCTGACCGAGCTGCTGCTCACTATTGAACGCCGTGCCCTGGTCCGGGACCTCGGTCTCAGTCTATGTACAACAATGAGCCTCATCTCTCCCTACAGGTATGCTCTCCACATTTTATTTCATATTGTTTAGAGTGTCTGATTTAGGTCTACACTGACAAGTTTATTTTTAAACTGCAAAACTATTCCTATAATGTAGGGATCTAACACAGAAAATGTTTATTCTGTTTTCCTGTAATTCCAGGAAGCTGCTGTACAGCCTGTCTGAAGACATTACTGATAGTGAACTGAGAGAAGTGAAGTTCTTGTTAAACACGATGGTCTCACGTAGAAAACTGGAGGAACATATTGTAAGTGCTCCTTCAGAATTTCAGTACAAAGACATGTTGGTGAAAATCTCGTAAAGCCAAAATCTTCTGTGGCCAAGCTTGATTAAAATGTGGTAAATGTAACCTATAGTATTTTATTCTAGTCCTTCAATCTAATAATGTGTTATGTATGTATACTTGTTATCTGTAGAAAGTAACTTATTTCCTAACATGTTGCACATCTTCAGAGAAACTCTGCAACATCACCTGCCATACACTGTCACGCAATTTCCTTTTATGAAAATGATTTTACACATCATATAAACTCACATATCAGCACAAATTCAGCACGTACACTTAATTTTTCCATCAATGCAAAGACTGTGTGTCATTTTCAGAGTACACTGGAAGTCTTCCTGGAGATGGAACGCATGGACCACCTTAGTGAAAGTGATCTAAAGAACCTGGAGTCCATAATTGGGGAGGTGTGTCCCATGCTGAATGATAAGATCAGCCAGTTTAAAGCACTGCGAGGTAAGCTACTTGCAATGACAAATGTAGACCAAGCAAGTTCTCCTCTAACACTGCTCCTCTAACCTGTGGGGTTCCACAAGGCTCACTGCTAGGTCCATTATTGTTTTCATTCTACATCCTTCCTTTAATCAGCATCGTTCACTCTTTTTCTGTCATTTCTCTGTCTTGTCATTTCTATGCCGATGACATTCAGCTGTATATGTCTTTCTAGACTCACTAGCTGGATAGGCTGTCCACCCTAGTCCACTGTTTATCCCAGATTAGCTAAGTTATTAACGGGTTCCAGTAAGCAAGCTGACACTATTCCTGTTTTATTCTCTTTACATTGGCTCCCAGTTGATTTTAGAATTTGTTTTAAAATTCACATACTTACTTACAGAGCCCTTAATGGACAAAGTCCAGACTATTTATCTCAACTTCTTGTTAAACGCACTGCTCCTAGCAGGCTCCGAATTTATTAGGTATTCCTCGTACGAGATTAAAGACTAAGGGAGGACAGAGCTTTTCAGTCTGTGGCACCAAGATCTGGAACAGTCTACCATTTCAGCTACGTTTAGCTGACTGCAGAGTCCTACAAAAAGCAGCTGAAAATTTCCCTGTTTAACCAGCCCTTCCATTGAGATTCTTCGGTTATTACTGTTTTTATTATGTTTTTTTTTTTAATTCTAGTTTTTTAAATGTATTTATTTATTTTGCTGTCAACTGTTCTTTTTACTGCTTTCATGCCTGTGAAAAGCACTCTACAAATTAACTTTACTTACTTACTTATCTTTACAACAGTGCCGAACAACACTCAAGAACGAAGTCAGCCCAAGTCTTTGTCTTATCCTTTTGAACCAAAGCAGGTATGTACTTTGACAGTTTGCTTTAAATGGAATGTATTATGACATTATTTTCACGTCTCTTTAGAGTCCTATTCCATGTTATTAACACTTTAGTCTTTTTACTAGAGCCAAACTAATACTCTGTTCACTCTGCTTCTTATCAGGGCAATTGCCAATCTTTAGTGAGGAGTGGCCCATTTGGAAAACCAGGTAAATGTACAAGTCCAATAACAACATATTTCCCTTTGCACTGCATTTAGATGCTTGTATATCTATATCTGGTTATCATAGTGGGTTTCAAAAGTGTCTTCAGCTGCATGTGCTGTTAACGGTTAAAAAGACTATCCATATTTCCATTTTAATAGCTCAAGTCTATCAAAGTTTCCTTTGCTTAATTAGTATTTTGTATCATTATTAGATTACAAATCAAACAAAGTAGTTTATTACTTTAACCCATACAGGATCCTTTAAAATCCTAACACATTTGACCCTAATGACAAAAAATGTCACCTTCCCAAAAACTGCTCTAAAAATATTGTATAGTAATATTTTTTCCACTTTAATCTCAATCTTAATCTCAATCTTTTAAAACTGCTTCAACCTGAAATATACATATCAAATATTAATAATATTTGATTATATTTTTTGGATTTTAACTCTTTAAACCAGTTTGTTAGAACCATTGGCTCCTGTCAGGATTCAGCCAAAGATTTGTTTTTACATAATTTTTAATGATCTTCTAATTTCATTTTCTTAGGTTCCTCTTATGGTGGAAATAAACATGAGACTCTGTCACATGAACTGAGTAGGTTAAGCACTGAGATAACAGCTCTGCCTATTCAACAGATCCTAATAACAAATTCCTTTATTTAGTTTTTTATGAAATGACATTAGACCTTTAAAACATTCAGATATAATTGTTGTCTCTCTTTTTTTCTCCCCTGTAATTACTGCCCTTCCTTGCTGCAATCATCCGTCTGGTAGTGGGAACTGATGCTATATCAAGTGAAGAAAACAAGGCCTCCTCTGAAACGCTCATGTCTCAAACTACAAGCATAAATGCAGAGGTGTGTGTAATTTATTTTTTAGACATTCAATATGCTTAAATCTTAATCACTGGTTAGGGCCCTGGCACCCCACTTTTCAGCGGGAGCCTTCCAGTGGGATGATCCTTGCCTTTGTGTACTTAAAGTTATCATTTCAAAGTTTAACTTGTGGATAAAATACAACTTTACAAGTAACACACTGAATCCTGTCTTGCCTGTAACCTGTGTCATGTATTTATCTCTGTAGGGTTTGGGAACATATCTTATGACTTCTGAAAAGAGGGGCATCTGTTTAATTGTTAACAACTATGACTTCAGTAAATCCACAGTGGCTCTAAAGCAACGGGAGGGAACTGACGCTGATCAAAGTAAGTTAAAATTTGAATTAATTTTGACATTTGATATAGGCTGCATGTTTCCTAGTCCTGCACTAGGTCAGGACACGTTCACTGTGTGCATGTATTTAGATCATTTGTTTCTTTCAGAATTTCTGCAAAGTGTGTTTCAGTGGCTCGGATTTGAGTTGGACATCCACCGTGACTGTGACGGGAATAAGATGCTGTCCGTGTTTAGGGAGCTCAGCACAAAAGACCACAGTCGGATGGACTGCGTAGTATGCTGTGTTCTCAGCCATGGAGTGGAAGGAAGCATTTACGGTGTGGATGGATCCCTTGTCAAGATCAGTGATTTGACGGAGCCCTTCAATGGATTAAAATGCTCCACTTTAGCAGGCAAGCCCAAGCTGTTTTTCATCCAGGCCTGCCAGGGAACCAAGGAGCAGAATGCCGTCTACATTGAATCTGATAGCCCTGCATACAGCTTTCTTTGTAGCGATGCTGTAGTGGCTAAAGACGGCATTCCATCTAGTGCAGATTTCCTCCTGGGAATGGCCACAGTTCCTTCTTTTGTCTCCTTCAGACAGAAGACCAATGGCACCTGGTTTATTCAATCTTTGTGCCAAAACCTTGTTCAGATGGTGCCCAGGTTAGTGACGCTAAATGTCATTTACAGAAATACTTTACATTTTTGCTAGTCTATCTCACCCGTGTCTTGTTTCTTCCAGTGAGTGTGATCTCATGTCTATCCTGACAAAAGTGAATGCAGATGTTAGCCAGAAGAGTGATTTCACCGGTCAGAGAAAACAGATGCCTCAACCAGCCTTCTCACTCAGGAAGAAAGTGGTCTTTCCGGTTCCCAAAGTCCCTTATCCAAGTCTATAGTACTAAAAACAGTCTGCTGTCTCACAACAGATGATCCTGGTACCCTTCTTATAATCACTGTTTACACTGCACTATTTCAAACATCTGTTCAATGCTGTCTCATTCTTTACAAAGCACTGCCAAATTATTGACTTTTACATGTTTTTTTTTTAACTGCTTGTAATGTTGAACTCTATGACAAAACTGTGGACACAGATCCAGCATTAAATGTAACATCCAGCTGTTTATGTACAGATGTTTATTTTTCAGCAGACATTCTATGAACGTGCTTGCACTGTTATTAATTGTCATTTAGAGATTATTTAGGCAACCAACTTGTCACACATCAGAAATTTCTTCAAATGCAGTAATTTTCTATCAGCCAAAATATTTTTTAATGCACTTCCATGTGAGAATATTTTGTAATTTGGTCCTCTGATGGCTGTGCTACAAATCAGGATTAACGTGTTAATGAGGTGTGTTGAGCTTAAAGAATGTGACTCTCGTTAACCTTGCTAAATCACCATGGTAACTTATGCTTTGCATCTAACCTGATCTGGATCAGGTCATGTTCAGAGTTTCATGATAATTCTGCTGTTAAGTGTTGGATTTTCACAAAGTTCTCTGAGTGCCATATAGATGTGTAGAGCGTTGTATTTCTAATGCTAATGAATGAAGCTGTGCGGTATAGTTACAGCAGCGCAAACTGTATGCCTCAGATTGCTGTGGGAATTTACATTTAGTTGGGGATGGAAAAAAAAAAATCTTTGTTTGCTCCTGATTGGCTGCCATGTCTGTTTTTAAAATACAGAATCTGCTATATACTACTTTTGGGTTTCTTTCTAAATATGTCCTGTTAACAAGCACCAGGATTCTAACACACAGCCACCCCTACAAGAGAGAAATCCAGAAAGGAATAAAGACTAGCCAAGAAACTTTGTCACGTCAGCTGCCTCTTTAATGATCCATCCACCTCATGACAGTGAGTCACAGTTACTGTTAACGCTTTAGATGTGTAATAGTTACTGTATATGTTTTGTAGTCAGAAATGTATTAAGATTTAAAATGAACCTTTTGGCATCTGGCCTCATTTGACTTGTCTAATAATCAGGAGTCTAAATCTGCACAACACAAATCACAACAATTTAAAGTAATCGGTGGGAAGGGTGCACCTATAGAGCTTGTGACTCAAAGGAAAAGACTTCACTCTGTTCCCGTACCTGCTCTGACAGGTTGCCCAGACATCTGTGCCATCGCTGCAACACCTCAGCACGCAAGCATTTTCCATATACTGGTAATCTGCTGCATCTATAATATTTCCCTGGAACAACTGGTCATACTTGTCAATCGTCCTTATTCTCCATTTACTGTGTTGTTTGTTGCTTCTCCCTCCAGCCACTCTACTTCTTGCAGAAGTTTTAAAATTTATGCAGTGGAGTTATGCTAAGAGCTTTTTAATGTGCCACCAGTCCTACAGTTGTTCTTCTAGAGGCACCCTTTATTCCCCAAAAGATAGTAAAACATGTTTTAACTCTCAAAGTCAACACATGCTTTTTTTGTGCTAGGACCTTCTGAATGAAAAGAGTACCATCCAGCTGCCAGTAGACTGTAACAAACTGAGGCCTGGATACTCAGAGAGATGCAGAAACTACCCTTTTCCTAACTTGCTCTGGTTCCCACATTTTTAAACATTTTACAAAAGAAAGACTAGTGTGTGATGCAAAGTCTTAAAGAGCTCACGGTGCTAAAAACCTGGCAGCGGGAGTTGTGGTACTCAAAGAATAATCACAGTTTGAGAAGTTGTAGAAGCCAAACTCAAAGTCTCAGTTACAGGTAACATTACCATGGCAACCTGGAGCTTGCTGTACATAGCTCATGAACATTTAGTAAATAACAGCTCCTCTCTTGCTGTTTAGACAAGCTTCACTAGCTTTTTTGTCTCCATACTGTTTCAATAATACATCCATATGACAGACATTTATGCATATTGCAATAATTTTCACTTACGAATGCAGTGATCAACATACTAACTTTAATTCTGAGTCTTGTTTATCAAACCTATCACAGTCTGTCTTCCTTGCATTACAGACTTCACATTAAAGTAGCATTTCATAGATAAGGCTTGGCCTTCTTAGTTTGGGCAGTGAGAGACCCTGAAACAGGTACTAAAAGTGGGTGCCTTGTGCCAAAAGCATGAGAACTTTCTTATATTGTGGCTGTTTTGGGCATTCAGTAATTTTCTTTGGTGAGCTGAGAAATTCACTAGTGCATATTTTGTTCATACCTCTCCATTAATGTGACTGCATGTCATGTTGAAAGTGATATGTAGATGATCTAAGACTGCAATGCCATTGCATGTCATTGCAATTTCTACAGAGACAAGAACAGGGCACATGTTGAGAAAGCTAACACATTCAGATGCTACCACATGAATGGAAAGGAGTGCATGTCTGAAAGTTGCTGTATTGGAGACATGATTATGATTATTTTATTTTTTTAATTTTGCAAAGGGGAAGTCCATAATTTGGTGAATGAATCACAGCAAATATTTTAAAAGAACAGAATCAAACAAACTCTGCCCCTCCAAAAAGAAATTCTCAGGGAAGGGCAGAAAAGAGGAGCACAGAGAGACCACAAAGACAAACAAGACAAAACACAAGCTATGACACAAACTGCAAAATGACTTTAGCATTACCCCATGGCTCACGTGTCATGGTCTGTGGGTTTTTTGTGGGCTTATTTTGAGTTTCCTGTTATTATTGCCTCTGTCTGAGCTGTGGCAACTCAGGATCCGAGCCTCTGTCTCCACCTTCAGGTCGACCCCCTGAACTAAGCCCCCTGACCTGCTTGTTTGCTTTGCCCCATGGCTGCCCGACCCTCAGATCTGTCTCCCTGCCCTGGTCCACCTCCAGGCTGACTTCCAAAACTGCATTTGTCCTCTGAACTTATTTGCTCCCTTATTTTTCTTTTGTCTTGGTACAGCTTGGTACAGTACACTGAAATCTGAATTTAACCTCAGTATGAAGTGTGTATTCTATGACCTTATGGTAAGATGAAGTGTAACTGTGAATTAGCTTAACTTTTCGGTCCACACTGGAACTCTTTCTGGATGGATGGAGTGTAAGAACCTCCTCAAAGACAGCAATCTAAGCAAACTGGAGACCATAATTGAAATAGTGTGTCCCGTGCTGATTGAAAGGATCAGCCAATTTAAAGCACTGTAGGGTAAGTGACATAATATCAAGTGTAGGACTAAGGACACAAAAGCAGACAGGTTTAATGTTGGAGGTTTACAAAGTCAGTAGGAAGTACATCTATAATACCTGTACATGCAGCAGGGGGGAGGAAAGCTGAAGAAGGACGAGGACTTAAAAAGTAACTGGTGAGTTAAGTAGAGTAAAAGTTGATTTGTAAATGGCACACAGGGATGTTTCTAGCATGTTTTTTTGGGATTATTTACTCCCATACTTCTCATGTTTTTGTGTTTCTCTGGACTTGTGTATGTTTTTTCAGCTATATATTGAAGCTCAGTTTTATTTTTCTAACCTGTTTGCTTCTTGTGTCCTGCATTTTTAATTGCATAACATGTAATAAAGATGTATTTATTTATTTGTTTGTTTGTTTGTTTATTTCTTTAAAAGGGACAATGCAGTTTGACATAATTCCAATACAGAGCATGAAACTGATGTGCTGCACATACCGTAGAGTTTAAAGCTATTGCTAATTTCCAACCCTTGTCACTTGTTGGGCTTTTACATCCATAATGCACAAACAAGATGTACAGCATTCAATTACATAAAACCACAATACACTATAAATACAAAACTACAATAAATACACATATTAGAAAAATATAGTCTAAGAAAGATACACAAATTAAAATTATTTCCAGAACTATGAATAATTTTGAAATTATAATATAATTAATTATATGACTGCAGCTCTGATTTACCTTTAACCAGCCTTTGACCTTTACTGTGAAAGATTTAATACCTGTAATCTATTTGATTTGAATTGAAAGTGCGTTCCATGGATGACAAGCCTTTATGGAGAATTCTGATTGTCCAAATTTAGATCGGCGATGTGACATTTTACAGTCAGCTTTATTTGATTTTAGAATTTTGAAAAGTTGAAAAAGTGAACCCAACTAAATAAATGAGACAAATATCAGTCTCAAATTATCAAGGAAAATGGTAGACAATTACATATCTGTGAGGGGTAAAAGTATGTCACTTCTCATTCCACTCTCGTGTGCACGTCAGTCTTGCACATTAGTTTGAAAGCTTTAAGCCCAGTTGTCTTAAAGCTTTGGATGTTGGTATGTTTCCTTACATCAGGTCCTTCCTCAAGACTTCTCTTGGTTTAAATGTATTAACTTTATTTCTCTGTTACCACCCTTTTGTAGAAACGTGATTGCTTAGGGTCATTGTCTTGCACAACCCACTTTCAGTTGAGATTCAGTTCAGACAGATGTCCTGACATTTTCCTTTAGAATTTGCAGGTGTATTATGTAATTCATTGCTCTTTTAATGATGGTGAGTTGTCCTGGCCCATATGCAACAAAATAGACCCAAACCATGACAGTATCACGACCATGTTTCACAAATGAGGTAAGTTGTCCTTCTCCAAACAAAGCACTTGCCATTTACTCCAGTTAAATTTAATTTTGGATTACTGCATCTAAGAAACATTGCTCAAACAGCCTTCTGGCATGCCTACATGGAAAGCAGGAGTGTTTTGTTGGGGTGGCTTTCTTCTTGTAGAACAAGATCAACAAACAGTAAAATTAACCAAATAAATCACAGGAAAAACTAAAACAGAGCACCAGCAACTGAGAAATTACAATCCTACTGTTACGGTTGCATCATACTCACACCATAGAGACAGATCATAACCACCTCTACACTATAGCCAGGCTGTTTGCAGGCATAGAACATAGTCATAATAAAAACAATTATGATTTGCATCTATTTTAAAATAATTCTAAAACATAACAAAATATGAAAAACCTGAAAGGATATGAAAGCGTTCTTAATGGATGGTACCTAGTTTCCTGTTATTTTAAATTATGTTGCTTTTTTTACAGCCTTGCTTTTCTTTGTGTTTTTTTCTGTCTATATCAGTTAAAAAAGGACATTATTTTTATTTATATATTCACATATTTAATCATATTTAATCCATATATGTAACAACCCATTCTTCTTCTTTTTCTTTTATTATTATTATTATTATTTTTATTATTATTATTATTATTATTATTATTATTATTATTATTATTATTATTATTATTTTTATTATTGTTATTATTATTGGGTTCTTGGATGTTCTTTATTTCCAGCTCAAAGAAACCAAAGCTTGAACAGAGAGGAGAGTCTGTGTGTACTAGTCAATCTTAAATTTTAAAATAAATACACAGAAATGGTAAATGTAAATGTTTTAATTAAAGGTCACCCAGTTAGTTTTTTTTTTTGTTAAATTGAATTTTACAATTTTATCATTTGAATTTTCTTTAAAAAAAAATATACACTGTCCCTTCCAGTTGAAAACATACGACTCACCAGTAGGTGGCGGTAAACGATTAAACTCACACACTCTGATCTGCGTTTGACCCGCGTTGATCCGGATGTTGATTTGATGTTAAACTGGCGATTTCCATGGTGAAACTACAATGAGGAGTTGCTAGCATTTACGGGCCACTTAATGTTCATCACAGAATCATTACTAGATGTCCAGAAAAATATCTCACTGTGGTGTTTAAAAGTTGTTTTGGCCGGAACAGAGTCTGTAATCAGACCTGTTAGAAACCGCGAGCTGCAAACATGTCTCAATCACCAGCAGTGAAAACTAGCGACGAAACGAGGTCAGTGTGTTTATTAATACTAGTCCAGCGTTTAGAAGTAATGATGTACAATAATAAACCAAACCGCTTACATGTGTAGTTCATGTCAAATAATAACGTGGTGAAAGAAAAGTGCATATTACGATATATCAGCCAGAAGCTGCAGCTGAAGTTGTCAAGTATTTTATCTTCTTTATATTTACGTGTTGTTCACCCCACTAATCGTTTGAATAAAATAGCAGAAAACGGTGAAAAATGTCTGCAGTGATTTCCCACAGCTATCGGTTTTAACTGTGAGCCACACAGTCTCACATCTGACAAAGTGGAAACCAAAACTATATGAAGAGGAGACATCATGAGAGAGAGAGAGAGAGAGAGAGAGAGAGAGAGAGAGATGGCACCCAGATACTCCCGAGTTGTAATCAGTGTCATCAGTTCTGTAATAACAAAGATGGTGGTAGAAGTATAACTTTTAAACTTAGTTTTTTGGGGGGAAATGGATATGATAGTATCACAGTTGCTGCACATCCATGATGTGAAGCTCCACATCCCATCCTTTACAGTCTATGGACACTCAGTTTCAAATGTAGAAATGTATGTTAGAGTCTGACATATATTCATTTATGTCAGTCATCGAGAAAGTCTCCATTGTACAGAGACATTTACAAGTGTGTGCATATGCGAGCAGGGGAAAAGAGACGTTTATTTTTAGCAATATGTGCCAGAATCATCATCATCATCATCATCATCATCATCATCATCATCTTCTTCTTTTGGCTGCTCCCTTTAGGGGTCGCCATAGCGGATCATCTGCCTCCATCTCACCCTATCCCTAGCATCCTCCTCTTATACACCAACCCTCTGCATGTCCTCCTTCACTACATCCATGAATCTTCTCTGTGGTCGTCCTCTTTTGCTTCTGCCAGGCAGCTCCATCTTCAACATCCTTTGAATAACATCCCAATAATATCCACTATCCCTCCTCTGCACATATCCAAACCATCTCAGCCTTGCCTCTCTTAACTTTGTCTCCAAGCAGTTTTATATGGAAAAAAAAAGAACCTGTTTATTTTTCAATGTCATCTCTGTTTCTTAACCCCAGAAATTATTGTACTGTATTAGAGACATGCACAAATGACTCTCAGTGCTCGAGTCCTTGAGCATTTCACATCAGGACAGTCTTGATAGATAGAGCACTTTATTAATCTGGTAAGGAAATGGCGTACTTACACTAGTCATGTCACATTCATCACAAAAGAGCAAACAGTATAAAAAATAAATGATTAGATATATAGAATAGAGCCCGACCGATATAGGATTTTTAAGACTGATACCAATATTTGGTGATTAAAAAAAACAAACAGTATATCTGCCGATATATACAGATTTCCCAAACATTTATGTGTTGTTATTTATTTATATTCTTACCAAAATAATATGACAATTCACTTTAAAAAGAAAGTTTTGTTGTCACTACAAGTCGTGGATTAGTCGTTTATGCTCTGCCCGACTCTGCTTGGATCCGCTGGTAGTTGTACACAAACACCATAAAGTGGAAGTGGAAGATGCAGAGTGCACCCCGGAGGACAAACGATGTAACATCAATACTCACACCATAGTTAAAGGATGTTTCTCCTGTCTGTTCTTTACTTTTTACATTTTTTAACTTTATTTTTTAAATGTTCATTTTTTGGCTGTTATAAATGCTGACACTGCTATATCGGCAAATAGCTAATATTAGCCGATATATCAGTTGAGTTCTAATATAGGATATAAAAAGGTATGTCACAGGAATATACAATAGAGTGTGGTCTCAGACATAATAGATGCAATTAAAACATTAAGACACCGACTAGACTGCGTTACACTGAAAGGAACTGCTCCATTCCCTTGAAAGTGAACATACCATCCCCATTGTTAAGTGCATTTCCTGTACAAACTGTATATTCCATGCGTGATCTAATACACTGTAAAGGGGTTCCTGTTCTTGTGACAGTTTCATCAGTTGATAATGTCACAGATGATATGCGTCTCTGTCATGGTTAGGAAACAGTAAAGAAACTACTTAGTTAAACTGAGCAGGTTCAAGGTAAAACAGTTCTTTGACTGAACCACTGTTTCACTGGTTAAAAGTTCACTTAATCATTTAAGGCAATTTTCAAACTAAGCTAATGAAAAGTCGACTGGTTCTGGTCTCTAAAATTCAGTTAAATGTGCTGTTTGGCAGCTTTTTGTTGTTTAAGAGTAAAATTAAATATAATTAAGTTTTGGACTCCTGGGCTGATAAAACTAAGGGAAAATATGGGCTTTTTCACTATTTTCTCACATTTGATAGGCAATTTAATTGGAAAGTTATTGTCTAAATTCTATTCACTAATAAATAAACAGACAAAAAAAACCAAACAATTTAATGTCTAAATTAGCAATTAAAAAAACAAAAACAAGCTAAGTTTACTGCTTAATTGTCACCTGCGATAATTTACTTCTCCAATTTGCAGTGATTATTTTGCCGTTTTTCATTCAATTTTAATGAGGGAGTTATTACAGTCGTAGCTCATAATTTGTGTGTCCCTGTTGACAACGCACAGCTTAGATACAAATGAATCACAGAAGAGCAACTCGGGGAAGACGCCGATACAGATCCTGCATGAATATGGCACCAAAAGCGGCAACCTTCCTGTGTACGTGATGGAGAGGGCTGAAGGAGAGGCTCACCAGCCCAGCTTTGTCTTCAGTGTGACAGTCGGTGACGTTAGCTGCACAGGTAGGTTACATTCCCACCCCTGCTGTGTTGATAGCTGGCTGCCACTGAATGAGGGCGTTTATTTGAGTTGAAAGTCGCACAGTGATAATTCAGAGAGAGTACCTCAGGCTGCAACATGTTATTTGTCACTTTGTTGAATTTCTGTCTGTTGCTGAAGCAAAATAAATAAATATACTTTCTATATTCCTTGTTTTTTAACCAAGATATCTCACTTCAGGCAGAAAAAAATGCAGGTCCAGAGAAAAGGGTGAGAAGCAGTTGCAAAGCTCTCCATGTTGAGGTGGTGAGAAATAACTCAGTGTCTGCGTT
>VUQS01028547.1:0-14761 GCA_015108495.1 Heterochromis multidens | reverse complement strand
CCCTGTCCCAACTATTTTGAGACTTGTAGTAAGCATCAAATTTGAAATGAGCTCATTTTGTGCATTAAATTGTAAAGATTTCTCAGTTTCAACATTTGTTATGTTATCTATGTTCTGTTGTGAATAAAATATTGGCTCATGTGATTTGGAAGTCCTTTGGTTTTCATTTTGTTCAAATTTAAAGAACATCCCAACTTTTCCAGAATTCGGGTTGTAGAAGTGATCTGGAAATAGCTGTGTGGTGGCCATAATTAGAGCTCTTCTAACAAATAATAAGGAAAGCAGCTTTGTTGCTTTCATCATTACCTCCTTTAGCAGAGGGTACACTGGATCATCCTTTATGAAAGGAGAGGAGATGATGACACACCATCTTACCGTTCATGAAAACCAGCAACAAAATTGACAAAGTGGTGTAGATCATGTAAATTTTAATTGTAAGTGCATGTTCTATTTCATGCCATAATTTATTGATTATTTTGAGTTTTTTAAAAGCATCATTTTAAATGCACAGGTGAACTATGACTGTAACGCTGCTCTAATAAAATCTGCTTCTTGTCCAAGAGTTGTCTTGCATGAAGAACATACATTAAGTTACGTAAGCCCTCAAGATTATGAGCTTGATCAAAGTGATCAAAGTGTGTTTAATTTTCTTTATAATTCAGTTTGCATTGGTAATGTCCATTGCTGTATTAATGGGATGTGAAGGATGGATTGAGGGAATTTTACTTCGCTCCTTTCCAAGGAGCTGGAAAGGAGTTACACTCAGTAGGAAAATAAGTTTTATTTCATTTTACTGGCTAAGCAGGTCAAATTAGCAATTGCAGGTGATCTACTAATAGTGTGCTACATACAAAGATGCAGCCAGTTAATTTTGATAATAACCACCATTCTGCCAAAAGCAGCGCAACTTAGCGGTTCAAAAACCAGCAGTCCTGATGAGGAAGCATGTAATCTGCTAACCTAAATAATACTGTGTAAGCACAGGTCTTAAGTATGTGTTTCTCACTGTTAACAGCATGGCAATTCAGACAAATGAGAGGAGGCTGAAGGAGAATCAGTATGTTTTTTAACAAGGGATACTTTTTCAGATAGAAATTGCTCTGGACTGTGTGTGGTCCAGCAAGTTGAGACGCACGTGTTGCAAAGGATTTATCCAGAGAAGTGAGTTCTCACAAACTATTCCACTGTATAGAACATTATTTACCATCAGATCCCAAACCCTTCGTTTGTTAATGAATATACTGTTACTGTGCTATGTGCAGAAATGTGCGCATTGCTTTTTTTTTTTTCAGCAGCCACATATGGGACTGGTATTATTAAGGAGCAGAATTATTTAAACATTCAGGGTGAGGACTGAGCTTATATGTCCAATCTTTGTAATGAAGATATTTTTCATCTGTTGTTCTCGTTTATGTGGCCATCTTCTCAACAAGTTCAACACAACAGGCATCAGCTGTGATGTTGTTAAGGAGTCTACTGTAAGTGCGGGTTGGATTTCTCTTTTCCTAAGTCCTTATTAATTCTCTTGACCTCATGATATTTTCCGTTGAGGTCAAGAAAAAGTGGTTAGGAAAAGGAGCAAGGAGGTAATATTTTGGACTATTCGAACATACCCCTGGATTTATAAGCCTGCAGAGTCAGCCATGTGAAAGTGATAGAGGACTGAAATTTGCTCTGAAAACTAAGCATTTGCTCTTATAAACTGCAGTATGGTCGCTGTTCTATTATGAAACACCTCTAGTAATTACAATTCATATCTAACAAGAAAAGGAAAAGGAAAAGAAACACTTTCATCATGGTGGTGTTTAGCTAGATTAAATCTGTTTGATTTTGGCCGACTTTGATCTGCTAGCAGAATAAATGTTTGCAAAATATCACAAGTACATTGTACTGTTACAGCCCTGAAATAAAAATATAACACTTATGGCAGGGATTAGGGTATTGAGGATTAATGGGAGAGGTTGAAACTGAGAAGCTGTGATCCTCAATTTTTGTGTCTGCTGAGTTTTCACACTGCTTAAACAAAAATCTGATACTTAAACCTATCTTAGGCATCCCCTTGTGTTACAGTATGTACTGTATGCCCTATTTTTATAATGAGTACTCTTGATAACTCAGCTTCATCTCTCTATAAATACAAGCATGCAAAACAACAAAGACTCAAACTGGATAAAGAAAAAAATCTAGGTTATGCAATACAGCTGGTATAAAATATTGAACACATAAAAAAAAACTAAGTAACACTGAAATTGTTGCAGTGCTTTGTTTCTTTTGAAACTGCAGAGAGGTCAGTGAGAGCTTAGTGGTTCTGTGTAGGTTGATGTATATCTTATATATTTTTTATGATAAAAACTAGAAAATTCTTATAACACCACAATAATAGCAGGGTCACACAATTCCAGAGTACAAACATTAGTTGTAATTGAGAATGCAACTAAATGAAGAAGGAATTAGAGCTGGTGGCTAGGCAACAGCAAAAGGAAGGCAGTGCAACAGATGAGCAGCCTGAGCAGAAGCAGTCCGTGAAAATATTGTGCAGAGTCAGTGGTCCATAGAGCTGCAGTCAAAGAGAAGTTGTAAAAGTCAAGGGAAGTGCATCATACACACTGCATGAAAAGAAACGCATAAATATCGGGAGGACTATGTGACAGCCAGTGGCACCACATTCATTTCAGATGTGGGGGACCAACATTAGTGGTACAAAAATCAGAAGCCAATAAAACTGATTTAAAACTATGGCAGCATGTCAGCTGCCCCCTCTCATCAAAAAAATGGTTGGGGGAGAAAGAGACTGTGGATCGTTCTGTGTCAGAGTGTGCAAAAAGTCATGGGACTCCTAATGTTCTTGCTCAACTTAAATTAGCAGTGTTGTTATTTTTACTGCAGTCATATTGTGTTTGGTACTTGACTTTTGTACATGTGCAATGTGTATCTATCTATCTATCTATCTATCAATCATGTGTCTATGTGTATGCGTCTTACTCACTGATGAAATTTGTTTGGCCTGTGTAGATCGTGTACTGCAGCTCATAGGAAGTGACGCTGAACTCGTCTTCAGACGTCCAGTGAACAGTGATGGTGTCGTGGGAGGCGGTGCACAGCTCATCTCTTATAGATGGAGGGTTGGGAGCTAGATGTGGAGGAAACAAGAACATGATCACATGAAATAAATGTTAGAAACTGTCATAATTAGCCATTTTGTAATTCTCAGAAATACAATATGTCTCAATAGCTGCATAAAGTTTTTCCTACTTGAATTTAAAATGAAGTGGATAAGAGATAATCATCTCCCTAAAGGAGAGTTTGGTTTTGTAAGTTTTGTAAGGTCTTTCAGACAT
The DNA here is from genome assembly GCA_015108495.1 of Heterochromis multidens. Lineage (NCBI taxonomy): Eukaryota > Metazoa > Chordata > Actinopteri > Cichliformes > Cichlidae > Heterochromis > Heterochromis multidens. The sequence continues at coordinate 11,423 of VUQS01028547.1, read as the reverse complement.
TCCTTTTATTTTTCTGAGGGCATATGAATGTGTTGGCTTTGTGTCAGAATGAGAACCATTTCTGTAAAAATTGCAATGGCAGCCTTACTCGGTCTGACCTATTAATATTTACGCAGCACTTTCAAAGTGGAAAAGTCTGAATGTCATGCAGCCACATAACAGGCACACAAATTAATACAACTACTGAGGCGTCAGCTCTGGACGTCTTCCTTGGTTGCATAGGGTTTTGGCCAATGAAGACTTTAATTAAAGAGAGGGTGTCCACATCCAAAAGCTGATGAAATATGAGATCAGGGTTCACAGAGAGGCAAAGTACAAGAGGCAAGAACCAGCCTTGCAGATAACAATGTGTAAGGAGATATGGGAGGGTCAGAAAAGCTTCATTAGTGCTTTGTTGTCCAACACATTCTTAGACCTAACATATGTAAGTGCAGAAATGCCACACAGAGTATGAGTGTTTGTCAATTTGCTAATCTGGTGCTCCATAGGGCCAGATGTTTTTTCTGTCTGAAAGGGAGACAGGTGAGGTACCATAAAGGGTGACAAAGTCAACAGAAGTTGATCAACCCAAATATAGCCATTGTTAAAAAAAAAAGAGTTTGCTTTCAGTTGGTGCTAAAATTTGGAATCGAAAGTGTGAGGATAACTCACATAAAAGAGGCACATATCCAAATGACAGAATGTCAAACTGATTGATCAAGTCAGCAAAGTTGTGTTTCACATGTCTATGGCACAATTTTCTTGACCTAGAGAGAACTGTTTTGTTCTGTGAAACAGTGAATCAACCAAAAAAAAGGAAAAAAAGACAGCAACAGGACTACTGTGCACAGTTAACATATCTACTGCAGATTTGACAGAATCAGAATTTACCTGTTAGGTAATCTAGTCCTTCCAGAATCTTCTTCTCTCGGGAGAAGTCAAGAGCAAAGTTGTCAAACGCCTCATTCAAGTTGACATCTGGGATGAGCACCTGCGAGGAAGCCGTCGCCATTGCAACCCTTTTGAGTTGTCAGGACACGGGAGTGAGCAAAGTAAATGTCAGCAGAAGGGTAGAGAAGGAGGAATGAGAAGTCCGATGAAGTGATGAGGGAAAGAGGGATGGAGAAGGAAAAGATGAAAGGTGATGAAAAGATGGAAAAATGTGAGGAGAGAAGTGAAGTCACAAGAGGAGAGAGGTGGTAGACATTATTAGTGACACAAGAAAAGGCAAGAAAGAGGAAATAATGCAAAAGAATACAAACAGAAAATTCATGGTCTGAGAAAAAATGTCTATATCCCATCCAACTCAATATCTCTACCTTGGTGTTGTCAAAACACAGACAAACCAGATATGCACTGACACACTTACTCCATAGTCTCTACAGCTTTGTGGAAACTTGTGCCTACTTCTGCTTTGAGCATCAGTAAGCTGTCTGTGGCAGGAGCCAGCCAGAACCTCAGTGCTGGCAGGGTTACACAGCAGTGCAGAGTGGAGGACAGATCAGCACTAGTCCTTAAGACTTCAGTTCCTCAGTAAAGGGAAACCAGTCAGTCAATAAAGTGCATGGCCAGGTGCTTGAAAGAAAAGTGGAGCTGAGGCCAAATAAAAGATGGTATGCTAGCTGCAGATTTTGCAAAGGTCTTTGTCTGTGAAAGAGACAGAGCAAAAGATCTACAGGAGGAGGAAGGAATGAGGGTATTACAGAAGTAGGAGGGTTGAAAGGAAAACTGCAGAGCTGGCCCTTAAATGATAGATGATTTTCAACAGAGGCCTGACATTGATCGCAGGAGCCAAAGACTTTTGATAAAATGCTGATTTCACCAGCAGCCCTTCAAGTGGATTTCACAGAGGTAAAAATCGAAAACTCATTGCAGGGCAGAGGTTTTGATTTAAAGAGTCAAAGACTTATTGCCAAATACGCTGACAACTATCATGTAGCCTGCTACAAGATGACACAACTGCACACAGAGAAAGTGAGACAAAAACCTCAGTCAGGATGACTTGTCTAAAGCTTCCCTTTTGCCTGAACTATTAATGAATATAATGAAGTGAAATTAGTCTATTGTTGCAACAGGCAGGTGGTCTATGTCGGTGCGCTGTTCCACCCACCTTTCTGCAACATTTCTGGCAGTCTGAAGGAAGCGGGCGTGGTCGTTCTCCTTCAAGCTCTGCTCAGCCTGTGTGATCAGGGCACTGGAACGCTCCAAACACTGGCGACAATTTGCAATCTGCTGAGCCAACTTGCGCAGTTTCATCACCTGGAATAAACACAGCACATGTTGCTATGTTACGACACACACGATTCTTATTCATCTGCACAACCTGAACCTTGAAGGAATACATCACTCTTCCCGATAACTAGAACTAGACTTTTAAATTTTTCATTTAGTGAAGAGAACACAGACGACATTGCCAGCACCTGGTCTAGTAAAAGATTCACAAATGCCACCACGGCATTCTTTTACTATGCAGGAATCTTGACACGTACTCTGTCTCTCATCCCCATCTCCAAAACTTAGACAAAAGTAGTTCACTGGTGTTATTGATCTTCTATGTTCATCTTCTGGGACTGAAAATAACTTTCTATTTGCTCAGGGCAACTTGTGTGCCTTCCACTGCAAAAATTCAGGGAAAAAGTGTCTCAAAACTCCCTCTACATCCAAAAAACCCCCTCCACTGCAGTCCAATAATTTCAGTTTGATGGATTTTTTTTTAATTCATTTTGACAGTTACTAAAAAAAAAGCCAATTGTGCTTTGCTTCCCACATTGGCACACATTATTTACACAGATAGGACTCTCTGAGATGATTTTTGCTAGGTGAACTTGCCATATTACAGAGTTAAGTTTTATTACTATAGAAAAACAGGCACAGATATTCAAATACATATTTAGCTACTGAATATGTCTGAGCATGATCAAATATTATGTTGTCAGAAGAATCTTAACTTGCAGAAGCAATTAGCAGATAAAATTAGAATAACATTAGAGTTTATGATTAAGGGTGATAAAAGGAGGACATAAACACAAGTTGATGTTTTTCTACTCACTAAACACAATAAAACTATAGATTCAACACAGAAACACAGTCATAGACACAGTTATCTTAAGACATGCACCAACAGGAAAACAGAGAGAGATAAAATGCAGCATAGGGCTGAGAGTCCTGGTCACAGGATCTGAGTTAAAGTGAGTCCATTGCCTCTTTATGCTCACATTGACCTTAAGATCATGTTGCACAATTGAAGGGCAGATGTTTCTAGGATACTGGATGAGGTGCAGCAGTCTGCTCATAAATACCCATACTCCAAAACTGTGAGATGAGGACTGGCAGAAATGGATGAGAAACTACTGGTTGCAAAATTCACAGTTTTTCCCCCCCTACCTAACATAAAAAGACACTGAGCTAGGCTTTTGAGTACCTTGTAAGCGCATCTACTGCACATTCACATGGTGTGCATGTTTCAGATGTACCAGTGCAGCCAAACAGGAAACTGCTGATTTTGGGCCACATAATAATTTGTTTCATATTCATCACAAACCATCATGCTGTGCGAATTAAGTCAGGTCACGCAGTCAGGTCAGGATTCAGACACAGGCACACACACAATCACAGTCTGTAAAGTCCTTTTCACTGTAATTTGTAAATGGGTGCGCTGTAATGTCATTTCCGACTGAGCAAAAGGAAGCCACGATGAGCAAACTTGAAATTAAAGTAATCTGTTTATCTTTATTGCAGCTCATATCCTGATTCTGGAAATGAACTTAGTTTGATGTAAAAAACAAAGGGTCTTTGTAAGCGCTGAGATGGCCAACAAGAGGTAACTGTAGAATTAAATACCTGCTTTAGTGTGGAGTGATTCTAGCAATTAAATGATTAAATAAATCATCTGTGAATTTAAAAGGCAAAACATAAAGTTAAGTCACTTAATTGACTAAAAGCATCATAATTTCAGTAAAAGCTAATTTGAATCTCTAACACTGAATAAAACTAAAAAGCTCACTTGGTTAAGAGGTCACCATCAAAAGCTTTCCAAGAATCTAATGTCCACTTTCCTTTCTACTGGTGGAAAAGCTGCTGCTGCTTAGAAATCTTGTTAAGCTGGAGTCTTAATAGAGTTTTCAACTGACATCTCAGCTGCACTTGTACTAAGTCCACCATAATCTCTTGTCACTATAAATGACATTTGAGCAGGTTGTTGACTGCAAAGAGAGGAGAAGCGAGAGGAGGTTTAAAGGATGAATTATTATTTGGCAACATATGCCGCAAACAACAATTTTAGAGATGATTACTTCCCTGCTGCAAAATAATGGACAATATGGCACGGTCTGTGCCTGTTCGTGTGTTTCTCACTTTATGTGAAGCCTGCTTCATTTAAAGCTGAAATTGAACCTTCCACAATAGTTTTAAATACTTATAAGGTGACACTAGAATATTCAAAGTTGTTTCTTATCCTTCTACCGAGTCATAAAACAAGCCAAAACCTGTTTTCAGAGGCTGAATTTTCTTAAAGCACAATCATAGATTTGGAAACAAAGCAATATGTTATCAATGAATTATATAAATTTTTAGAAAGCAACTATACTGATGTAAGCTTAACTAAAATTCTCACTCATTTGCATAGATTTTTACTTTTTCCCGTACTCAGTTAATTGAAAAGCATAATTTTTGTAGCTAACATTTAGCACTGAAGTATATCTTAGTCTGGATTATCTCTGGATTAAAAAAGAAACAGCTGTAAATGAAAAAATATTTAGTGAAGATTATTGGAATGTGATGGAGATGGATTGTTAAAGGTATCTGAACATGAAGAGCTGCCTCTAATAATATGAGTGTTTGTACAGCTAACCTTTTTGCTTAAGTTAAACTGAAATATTGCCCTGGTAGTTTGCTTAGATGCTAAGAAATCCTACAATTAAACCCTGGTGGGGACCAAACAGGAACTAGACTAACAGCACATTTTTAGTGTTAGTTATGCCTCCAAGTCGACTCTATTGCAATTTGTTCATAGTTTAAAATCACAGACAGTATAAAAAATGGAATGATGTGAAACTCACTGGCTAACGACTTGGCAAACACTCGTTATCCAATAAGCATACTCTAAATGAATACTCCTTTTTGAAAAACAGTATGACCAAGATTTAAAAAATTGACTTAGTCTTTCTTCAGTATGATCTGAAATGAGTGACTGAACCCACACACTCATCAGGAAAGTGTTTACAGAGGTCAGGACAGAGGGTTGTTTTCTCATAGACTTCTACAGGACCGTAAGTCTTTTTTTTATATAACTACAGGTATAACCCCCTGGTGGCCATTAAAACAAATGCAGAGGTAAGGCACTTCAGTCAGCTTCAGTTTTCAGACCTGGAAGCTAAATCAATCTCTCATACTGATTATCTTTAAAAGGCAATGGAACAAAGGCACTACTGGATAAAGTAAGATGTGGGATAATTTAAAAATTTAAACTACAAATAAATCCAGCTGATGCTGTGTGAATTGTTATCTGTAAATCATAGTAGCATGCAGGGAGTGCACTTTTACAAATAATGATCTGCTGTCAATCACCAGAATTTGGATGTGGATCCTTAAAGTTTTGCAGGCTCAGTTTGCTTGTAAAGAAGTGAATTTAAACTGGACAAGATATAAAATACTACAATGTCTATTTTTTCACTTTGTCTGACGAGAATAAACTAAACTACAGCACTGAAAACACCCGAAGTCAAAGGCTTTGTATGGCCAACCATCTATCCTGACCTGCCTCTGAGAGACAAATGTTACATTAGCACATCCACAAGAGGCACTTATCAGGTAAATGCAGAGACAGGTTGTTTCAGGGGTTCCAACAAATGCCTAATGTTGTTGTTTTTATGGTGAGTCTCTACCAGGCATAAGCTTGTAAAATGAAGTTTAAATGATATAAGAGATTGTCAAAAAAAAAGTGTTTAAAAAGGTAATATGTAACACCAAAAGGAATTTGCTTTGTTAATCCTCATGGAAAATCGGCAGCATAGATGCTTGGAAGACAGGAAGTCATATGATCAAAACACACAAACAGAAACCAGGCCGTGGGAAAAGTCTGTTTTTTTGTTTTTTGTTTTGTGTGTGTGTGTGTGTGTTCTGGGAGAGATTAAGTATTACTGCTGAGTCTCCTTTGCAAGATACAGACCTCATTATGAGGAAGTAAGAGAGAGAACGGGAGCACCTTGCTCACCATGATCAAGCCTGTATAATCCGGTTATTCTGTTGCAGAGTCACCTCTGAACACTTTCCTTTATGAGACTGTCCTCAACAGGAAGGCATCTCGCTGCTTTGTTTAAATGCATAATATGAGCTGTTTTGTAGCAATTTTGCTGTGTAAAACATCAATATTCATCTTATCCTCTGCTCTCTTCTACATATTTGAAATACTCAAGGCACATTTGATTCATCTTCCTTGACCTTTCAAGTGATGCATATGGGCTTCCTACATTTAACTGCTGTACCTTCAGCTGCAGAGCCTTTTACAGGCACAGACTCTCAGGAGAACAAGCCTTGCTCTTTGTCTGCAATCATTGTGGACACACTCCTCTGACACATTTCCTGTCTCTCACACACACACACACACACACACGCACACACACACGCACACACACACACACACACACACACACACACACACAACACAGTATCTGTTTGTACAGTTAGTCCTGGACTTTCTAAAACAGCAGCAGGAGGTTCAGAACAGTCTTTCCTGCCATTTTAGATTCTTTCCACACACATTCATGTTGGCTGCCTACATATGAGAGAGGCTGTTATCGCTCTCGTTTTATCCTCATTTTTTTCATTTCTTGTAAAGCCTGCATGTGGTGCGTATTTGGGTAAACAAGCAGACAACTACAGAAGTAGCCTTACAAATATATTCTGTCCACGGCATTGCTGCTTTCATATTCATTCTCTTCTGCAAAGCTGTGGCGGGTTGGGCTTTTTGCCTGCTTCAGATGGCAATGCGACACAAGTGCTTGAAATATGAACTGCTGAAAATTGAATGAAACAATGTAATATAAATTCCCTGAAGTCATCATCTCTCTCTTCTAAGTGCCAGTAATCATTTTTTTTTTGTTTATACACAATGAATAAAATTGTGTCTAAAGTCAGACTGATTCTGTTAATGACAAACACAGAAGATTGTCCATCTATAACTCGTTTAGTTTCAGGGTACATTTAGAAATACACTAATTCACTGCCTGGTGCTCCTTAACCACTCCCAGGAACACCATTTACAACAACAGATGGAGTCTTTTTTTTTTAAAGGAAAAAAACACATGCTGCCTGCCCCAGAAGACAGTCAGCTAACTAACTATAGATCTTTTTCTCACAAGTTTAAGCAAAATTCAACTTACACTCTTACTCTACACTATAGTCTGACTGACTAAACATTTGGTACTTTGTTAGTCACACAATTGGAACCTATTATGGTCATTTACAATTAAATTTTTGTTTTTTAATTCTTGGACTCTGTGAGAGTGGCTTTGCATGATTCACAGTTCAAAATAATCTGTATTTATCTTATGCTATTTTACACTGGGCTTTGATGCAGCCCCTCAGTTCACACAGTGTCTCTCTTTAAGGCCACAATCCCTTTAAGCTAGCTCTCTTCTGATTCATTATGATACCGTCACGATAGGAAAAACCACAGCATGACCAAAATTATTGCAAGTTTGTGCAATGAATTTGCAATCACGGTACCTCTGAAGTGGTTACTTTGAAGACAGGGACTAGGTCTGCGACCGCTTGCAGTCAGCTGCCGGCTTCAAAGTGACTTTGGTGCATTAAGACAGCGATAAAACGATCTAATCTAACATCAGTCTGATATGAGTTTGCAATTGAATGAGGTCAAGTTGGCAATTACATGCAATCTGTTTGTGAAAATACGGCAATTAACTGTGATAAATTGTTGAAAACCACAAATCTGTTGCCATCTGCATATACAGAAATTCACATTAACTACTTACATTCATAGTCCAACCAGAACCCCATAGATATGAAACTTAAATTGAGAAATTTCTCCACAAATAGTGATGCAGTTGTTGCAGGACTGTGATTTAACTGCAAAATGGAATAGGTGCTTAGTAACCTGGCATTTATATAGGAATATACCCAGAATGCAGCCAGTTGGAAACCAGTTGACAACCAGTTGAGTCAAATCTCCGATTGCAAAGAGACACATCACAGACGAGTTGTGCTCATTGGCTCAGACTGACTCGGACTGACTCGGACTGATTGCAATATGTTAGCAATCTGACTGCGTTTCTAAATTAGACAGCAATTATTTGCAAACCTTCACCAATCTGAGAGTGATTGCAGTCAGTCTAAATCAGACACGCTCAGCCTCTGGTTGCTGCAGCTACTTGCAATCGTTCCCGGACAGCAAAAAATTCAATGCAATCACCGTTTTTAAAAAAATTTTTTTTAAACATTCAATTTTTTTTTCCCTCTAGTTGCAAGAGGTTGCTGTCCTATTTTTATTCTAGTGTGAATGAGCTAGCTGTCTTCTGATTGACTACTGAAAAGCATGTAGGTGGGGTTGCTTTGCAAAGAGAAGACCAGCGTTTATAGCAGCTGAAGCCTGAGCTTTTGGGTGCTAGGGATACATACTCTGACTGCAATATTTGAAACTTTGGCCATAAATAATATGAGCATGCACCATACATTATATATATGGCAGAAAATAAGGAAGAGCATAGTAGGTTCACTTTAAGTTAATAAAATGCAAAGATTGTTGTCTGTTAGCTTTGTTTCTTGTGTACTGCTTTAAAGGTAAAAAAAAAAAAAAATTAGTCAGTGTAACTTTAAAGGCACCCATCTTTGTGATTGTACCTGAATTAGAATATTTTAGACTGCACTTAAAAGAAGCTAAAAAAAAATTAATTCTGAGGAATATAATACTTTACCTTGGATTCTTTGATCTTCACAGCGATGACCTGTTTTCTCTGGCGAATGATCTCCACTAACTCATCACACTCCTCTACCAGTTTAGCTTCATGCATGGCTGTGTTCACCTGGAGAGAAGTGAACAAACAAATTAAGAAACCATCATAGCCTCACTTTAAAACCAAAGTGCATACTCACTGACTTGCTTGGTTTCACTGTATCATATATTTTGCTTTGTCTTTCTGAAAACAAAAATGTGTCTGCACATTTTTTTTGTCTTCCTCATTCACATGCTCTCTTTGGGAACTTTGTAAGAGTCTAGGAGCGGCTGCAAGGATGATTTGTATCATCTCATACAGAGCACGTCCTACATTTTCCCATTTCATTAAGAATTCTGCACACCAGGAACAGATGCCTCAAGCAACATGTGCACCTGGATTAAAAATAACTTGTGATGAACAAAACAAAGAAAAGTGATTTCCAACTCATTAGCTGTCACTGGAAAGATCAGAAATCAATGCATTGCAAAGCATACACTGATCCAAGGTTAAACAAACAAACAAAAAAAAAAATCACAAATATACATACATCTGGCAAACTAATTGGTCAACCAATTAGGGGGTATTGCAGGTAGTGAAAAACTGACAGCTTAATGTACACTGTAGATGGAATTTTACTATTCATTTGTCAAAAATGTTCTTCTCCTTGCTGGAGGAAAAGTCTGTCACCCCTAATAAAAATGGTTACTGTGCTGTTGGATTTGAAACACTGCTCTATTCTGTTCTTGCATGCAACATTAATTTATTATACAGGAAAGACGATTATATGCTAAGAAAAAAAGGTGCATTAAATTATTAGAGCCACACTTTTTTTTTTTCAAAACATGTTTATTTCACTCTAAACAAGCAAAGGCAGATTATTTGGGTCTGTGTAGCCAATAATTAATTCACTCACAGAATATGCTTAGACCAAGCCAATTTAATAGATTCTGTTATTATTTCAGGACCAAAGTCACCAAGGCAACTCTTCATCAGTTCACCATTTCACGCCAGCCCTAAATGAACAGCCATCTTCAAATTTGTGTGCGTGGGTGGGTGAGTTTTATTGAGACACTAGGGTGTTTGCTGAATTTCAACAATGAACAACTACTAACCGGTTTGCTCATTGTGAAATACACATACAATTACTGCAAAAGCTTTTGAACCACTTAAGGCAAGGTTTTAGATCATAAAAAAGATATTCCAACTTCACCGTTGAACCACAGAAGAGGACAGAAAATCTAAACTTTAATGTGTCCAACGAGTTGGTTGTGATCTCTATTTCATGAGGAAACATAAAGGTACACAAAGGAGATAGAAATCACAGCTATACTCTGGATGGGGCTAAAACCTCACTGGTTTTAGGTCTGGGAATAGCACATTGCACACCAAAAAACCTTATCTGCTTCATCTGCTCCAGTAGTTGTATTTTTATATTTCATCACATTTCATGGTACAAAAATGTAAGGATGTAAAAAGCTCCTATCTACTAAGATAATGTTGCCACAGAGATATAATTAGCTGTATTCACAGCTCTGCAGAGTTTTACTGCAACCGCTCTATACCTTGAGTCAGTATTTTGTCTGTGGGAGCCAATTCAAACCATTAGAGAAATTACAGATACACTCCAGAAAAAAAGAAATAAGACCAATCCAGCAGTATGACTGTGAGAATCTTTCACACAAACTGGCAACTTCATAGTTATTGAGAAAATTCACACAAGAGGCTAGAAATTTCACTTCAAATAGACGTTCTCAGAGGCCACAAATATTCACAGAGAATACTGTTCCTTGAACTGCTTCATCAGTTGCTGCAGCGTTTGTTGTCACCAAAAGCTACAGGTGAGTGTTTCCTGCGGGGAAGGGACTGTAGCAAGAGCACTTTTGTTCTTGGCTGGCAACCATAACACAGTACTACACAAGGAAATGCACTGTGAGGAGACCTCCTTCACTGCAGCACACAAAATCTTACAGAGGTGCAAAGATGACATTTAAATCAAAGATCACAGCAGTTATGACAAAAAAACATCAGATCAGAAAGTACAAAGGTAAATGCTCATTTGAGATAGATAGATTTGCTCTTTTAAATCTATCTATCTATCTATCTATCTATCTATCTTGTGCTCATAAGTTTACATATCCTGGCAGAATGTGTGATTTTTTTTTGGCCATTTTTCAGAGAATATGAATGATAATACAAAAACTTTTCTTTCACTCATGGTTAGTGGTTGGGTGAAGCCATTTATTATCAAACAATTGTGTTTGCCCTTTTTAAATCATAATGACAACAGAAACTATCCAAATGACCCTGATCAAAAGTTTACATACCCTGGAGGTTTTGGCATGATAACATACACACAAGTTGACATGCACAGGTTTAAATAACTACTAAAGGTAACCATCCTCACCTGTGATCTGTTTGCTTGTAATTAGTGTGTGTGTATAAAAAGTCAGTGAGTTTCTTGGCTCCAGACAGACCGCTGCATGTTTCATTCAG
>VUQS01028546.1:0-14011 GCA_015108495.1 Heterochromis multidens | reverse complement strand
ACAATCAAAAGTTTGGACACACCTTCCCATTCAATGTTTTTTCTTTATTTTCATGACAACCATTTCAGGTGACTACCTCATGAAGCTCATTGAGAGAAGGCCAAGGGTGTGCAAAGCAGTGATCAAAGCAAAGGGTGGCTATTTTGAAGAATCTAAGATATAAAACATGTTTTGGGTTATTTCACACTTTTTTGTTTACTATATAATTCCATATGTGTTCATTCATAGTTTTGATGCCTTCAGTGAGAATCTACAATGTAAATAGTCATGAAAATAAAGAAAAAACACTGAATGGGAAGGTGTGTCCAAACTTTTGACTGGTAGTGTAACTCAGCATGAGCCACTGTCACATTGTAATGCAGTTATTTAGCATTCTTCCTCACATGTTTACTTCACCTCATGATGTTTTCCATCAACTATTGACCATTCAACTGCAACACAGGTGTTTTTGATCTTTGATCATCAGATTGCCTTATTCGGGAGATCCAGCCAGGCCCTGGTTTGTCACTGAGCAGCTCTCCATGTCACACTTCTTTGTTCAAGTCTTTAAAGCCTCCAAGATGTTCTCAATAGCTCTATTCATCATTGTAAACCCAGAAGCTCCAGGGCTCAGTGAAGGGACTGGCCTACAAAACCTTGACACCTTACCTCTGGCGGTTTACGGTCCCTGTACTTAGCTTTCTTCAGCCTTCCCAGGAGACCATCATCTCCAGAAGAGCAGTTTTCTTTGTTGTGTCTAATATCAGAATGATATATATAGGCTGGAGGCTTCAGAGTACTCAGGTGGTGCATTTGGTGTATCCAGCTGGAATAGACTTATTATTTCTTCCTATGACCAGAAGGCAGAAACCCCCGCTGCAACAGAATTTGGTGAGAACATCATTCATGGAAAATGTTTTCCCCTCATCAGCAAGGACAGCAGTGAGCTCCTGAAAGCAACACAATTCTGAGATTTATGCTTTGTAAGTTCTTCTTCCACTTTTTTCAAGTCTCCATCACTGTGTCTGGTGTTTTGTCACTTCCTGTTATATTTTGTTAGTCTCTTGTCTTATGTGCATTGTTTAGTTTTGCTTCCCCTCTGTCTCGTTAGATTCTGTTCACCTGTTTCTTACCAGATGCATTGTGTTTTCCCCATTAGTCCCCTGTGTATTTAAGGCCTTAGTTTATGTGTTCTTTGTTGTGGCGTCTGTTCAGCTACCCTGTTTTTTTCACTGGTTTGCCTGAGATTATCCTTGTATCATCCTCAGTTTGGCTTTTTTGGACTTTTGTGAAATGTCTAAATGAAGGTTTGTTTTGTGAAATCTGTTCAACTTTCCTTGGCTGCGTTTGGGTCCACCATCACACATTATGACAATTAGGAAAACCAGTTTGTTTGGCATCTCATGCAAAACAATGTACATTTCTTGTACATTATTTTGTGATAGTGATATCTGATGTATTTCAGAAAGAAGAATGTTTTGTGTCTCCATCTAAACGTATGTTTTCAGCAGACCCCTGAGCAGGTGCCTCACCAGGATACCAAGAAGACTGAGCTTTGTATCTGCATGTCGTAGACTAAGGACCCCAAATGGAGACTCAAAGGCAGGTATCCAATGAAGCAATCTTTATTGAGGGGAAAAAAACTAAATCCATAAAACACACGGAAATGCTGGGGGAAACAGTAGGAGCTAGGAACAAAGGTGAACTCAGAAAATTTAGGGAACAGGAAATGGGATGATGCGCCAAAGAACTACGTGGAGATGAGGGCTATAAACACACAAGATAATTAGGGAGATGGGAAACACTAGAGAACATAGCTGCAACTTAGAAGACCACCGTGAACAGAACAAAACTCAAAACTCTGTGTCAACGACCCAGGGAACATGACTACAATTCCAGATGAGTTATTCGTAAACTGTTGTATAAACCTAACCAAGTAGTTTATTAGTGCCAAAAGCTAACCAGGCAGTCTTGGCACCCAAAGCTAAATGAGGAGCCTCAGTGTAGTGAAAGAAAACACTCCTGAAGTGAGGTTTTTGGTTTGAGAAGGAAAATGGGAAACTCTGCCAGGAAACGTTTTTTTTTTCCCTTTAAACCTGGGAATTTTTTATTTTTGTTTGTAAACACAAACAGAAATTAATAGATATGAGATCAAACTATGAAATAATCATGTTCATGTAGAAGGTATGGAAGAGTCAGGGAGAAAATTAGATGAAACCAAATGGTTACACATGAAAATCAGTAGAGAAGCTAATGAAGTACCAACTTGTCTTCAGCTTATCAGCAGTTTTGTTACAGATAAACACCATTGGATGTTGTTTGTGCTTCACATTTTTTTACTCAAAAGTGTGTGTATGCCAAATCTGTGACTCTGTGTGTGAGAGCAAAGTGGACCTCAGTCCCAGCCCATTAAAGCAGCTATCAGCCTCAACAGTAACAGATGGCTCCGACTGCCCTGTTCAGCCATTTGTTACTATGAAAAATAAACAGATAAATAAAAGAAACATCACTGCTCTGATGCCTGTGAGACCAAAACAATGTTTAAAGGTGCTCAGAGACTCTGTGTGTGTGTTGGCAGCAGGATAATGGGGAGAAAGCTCAGAGCAGACATTCAAACTGTAGCCTGGTGATTACAGTGAACTGAGCAGCAGCAGAGAAGCTGTAATGGAAGCAGTCATATATGAGATTTATCTCCTGTTTGAAGTGAAGATGGCAGTTTTTGTTTTTTTTTAACATTCTTTGGCTCATTTTTAATGTCAGCATGTGGGAAACGTAGCATACATCTGTTCTCTGTGGTGAGCGACTAAAAGTCTGTCGTTGCTCTCGGCAGCAGTTTTACTTTGTGCTGATGGCTTGATGTTTGGGATAAAAAAAACTCTCACACTCTATAATTTTTCTGTAGTAACATTTAAATGTCCAGCTACTACCAGAGCAAATTAAAAAATGTGACGTCATCCACTTTGAACACTTTGAAACCTCAGCTTTAGCATTTTGGGACCAGCATGTCAACATCTTTATGTTTGGTCTTACATTCATTAGATGGATTGGCACAATTGGCATGTAAAAAAAGAAAGTTTTCACAGGATGACTGTGAAAAACTGTCTCTGAAAAACTATGTTCACCCTTACTACTTTCATAGGAATTAAAAGGGTAAGTAGCAGCCAGGTGCACTAGATGCACTAGATTAATTTATCATTAATAAGTGTGACCACCTTTATAAAACCAGAAGTTTTGGCAGTTTGCTGGTCTGGAGCATTCAAGTTTATGACAGTAGAATTAGAAAAAGACTGAAGAAGTATGGCTTGTTTGGAAGGGTTACCAGGAGAAAGCCTCTTCTCTCTTGGACAGATCAGACCAAAGTGGAGATGTTTGGCCATAATGCACAGCACCATGTTTGGAGAAAACCAAACACAGCATATCAGCACAAACACCTCATACCAACTGTCAAGCACGGTGGTGGAGGGCTGATGATTTGGGCTTGTTTTGCAGCCGCAGGACCTGGGCACCTTGCAGTCATTGAGTCAACCACGAACTCCTCTGTATAGCAAAGTATTCTAGAGTCATATGTGAGACCATCTTTCTGACAGCTAAAGCTTGGACCAAACTGGCTCATCAACAGGACAATGATCCCAAGCACAGCAGCAGATCTCCAACAGAATGGCTGAAAAAGAAGAGAATCAAGGTGTTGCAAGGGTCCAGTCGAAGTTCAGACCTCAACCCTTCTGAAATTCTGTGGTGGGACATTCAGAGAGCTGTGCATAAATGAATGCTGCAAATGTCAATGAACTGAAGCCACGCTGTAAAGAAGAGTGGGCCAAAACTGAGACTGATAAAGTCATACAGAAAAACATTACAGCAAGTTATTACTGCTAAAGGAGGCTCTACAATCACAGAGAGTACTTCACTTTCACAGTACTGTGTTGAGTCCAGTGAAAACTTGAGATTATGTTTCTTGGCTGTTTTGGGAACACCTTGATGTCCCTCCAGAAGAGTTGGAGTTAGTTGCTGGTGAGACAGGGGGTCTGGGCAATGCTGATCTGTGACCTAGACCTGGATAATAGGTTGAAAATGGATGGATGGATGGATGGATGGAAGTTTCATTGGCTCATAACACAGAATTAAAGTTAGTTTATTATGGGTTTTTTATGAGTCCAAATCTTAAAGAAAATACAGTTTTGCAAACATGTTCACACCTAAATCATTGCTGGTGGAGCCAAGACAATCTGGGAATCTGGGAAGTCTCTGTGAACGACAGCCAGTATATCGGGGGTTTAAGTATAATGAGTAGATATTTGGTCCAAGACTTCCTGTTCCAGCCACCGGTAAGAATACAGATAAAACTGAAAAATTTAAATCACTGTCAGATGATAGCTGAAGATTTGAAGCCTGCTAATCACTTGATTGGTTGATAGAACTCAGGCTGCAAACAGAAACCAAAAATCATTCTATAGATCCTGCATATTCATAACTGTTTATAAATGTTTTCCAGATAGATAATGCACCTATAGATCCAGAGTTACATCAATGTCCTAGTCAGAGCGCTGGTGGAAAAACCTCAACCATGAAGACAAATGAAGACTCTGAGCAACTCTTCTAAAAGGTGAGTAAAAAGCCCAAGATATGGATGACACAAGAACATTTCCCTGTCCAGTTAATCATTTATGTAGAAAGTTTGACACAGCTGTAAATCTGCAGAGAGAAGACTGTCCTCAACAACTGAATGAGCATGCAAGAAGGAGGCTGAGGCCACTGTCTTAGGGAGAAGAGTGGTTGTGCAGAGGGATAGACAGCTACTTCATCTTTAAATTTACATGACACAAGTTACATGTCAGTAATTAATTAATACTAAATTAATAACCTGTAGCTCAAATATAAAAACATAAATAAAAAAACTTCTCCTCACCTGCAGCAGCGTCTGAAACAAAATGCCAACAAGGTTAAACAAAGTAGCAGCACTACGTAAAGTTTGTCTGTTTATTCTGCAGCACTGCTGACTCTGAAGGTTAATTACAGCTCTAACCTTTCCACCTTCCTCTTCCACTCCCCTAATTTCTCACTCTTCTTCCTCCCCCGCTCACTTCATTTCATCTTGCTGACTCTGAAGCCACGCAGGAACAGCAGGAATCAAACCTGGCAGGACAGACAACCCTCCTCCACACATCCGCTATCAAAGACTGTACTTTTTCCATACTAATCTTCTTTCTTCACCACTTCCTCCTCCTCTTCTTCCTCCAATCTGGTCATTATCAATCCCTCCATCACTTTGTCATTTATTTGTTTACGTCCTCTCTTTTCTCTCCTGGCCAGACTGACTCATTCTCCCAGAGAGTAATAAAACCTGTGTGTGTGTGTGTCATAAATTAGCCACAATGCTCTTTATTGCAGCATCTCAGCACAGCTCTAAAGTGCTGCAATTACAGCACCCTCCCGTAGAAATCTCAGCCTCCTTCACTCTCACCATCTTTAATAACAGAATATTTTGACATTAGTGTGTGAAAATTTATTTTTTTTTTTTTTGGTATAGGAACCAAAGAACTGATAATTCATACAACAAAAAGGTTTTATAACCCTAAAATGTTAAAAATGACTCTCAGAATTCAATTTTATTTTTTTTATATAGCGCCAAATAGGGTGCTATGTGTGTCGGGTGGTGGTTAAGGGCTGAGGCCCTGGTGGACTGTTCCCCAGCTATCAAGGCTGGCTATTGGGACATGGAACTAGATATAGTCGGGCTCACCTCAACGCACAGCTCGGGCTCTGGAACCAGTCTCCTGGAGAGTGGCTGGACTCTGTTCCAGTCTGGAGTTGCCCTCGGTGAGAAGTGTCGAGCAGGGGTGGATATTCTTGTATCCCCTTGGTTTGCTGCCTGTACATTGGAGTTTTTGCCAGTGTAATATGAAAGATCCAGACAGGCAGGTTTGACGTGTTTGTTTGTTTATTTACAATGTGTTTTACTTTCTTGTCCAGCTGGCAGGTTTCCAGCTGCGTGCCTTCAGTTCTCATTCATCTCTCCCGTCAGGTCCCGGCATCCTGCTAATATAGGGGAGGCATGATTAGATGATAACATACTGCTGTGCTGGCTAGCCTCCCCTGACACCACGCCCTGAACCCATTGCTCCACCCCTCCCCTGCAGCTGAGCCGCAAACCACACCACCACCACAAACAGTTTGTCCATAACGAACACCATGTTCGAACAAAAGGGTGTCCATAAGTGCATGTGGTACCAGGACAACCTAGGTCGCAGGTCGATGATTAATTTTTTAATCGTATCATCAGATCTGCAGCTGTATGTTCTGGACACTCTGGTGAAGAGAGGAGCTGAGCTTTCAACTGATCACCACCTGGTGATGAGTTGGATCAAGTGGCGGGTGAGACCTGGCACACCTAAATGTATTGTGAGGGTGTGCTGGGAACGTCTGGCAGAGGTCCCGGTCCAAGAGATCTTCAACTCCTACCTCTGGCAGAATGCTGACAGCATTCCGAGGGAGGCTGGGGATACTGAGTCTGAATGGATACAGTGGCCTGGCGGTAGCTGAAGCAAAAACTCAGCTGTGGGAGGAGTTTGGTAAGGCCATAGAAAAAGACTTTCAGACTGCCTCGAAGCAATTCTGGCAAACTGTCAGGCGACTCAGGAGGGGAATGCGGTACTCTACTCACATGGTGTATAGTGGGGGTGGGGTGTTGCTGACCTCAACTGAGGACACAGTCGGGCAGTGGAAGGAATACTTTAAGAACCTCCTCAATTCCCACTGACAAGTCGGCCGTAGAAGAAGCAGAGACTGGGGACGAGGGGGACGACTCGCCCATCACTAGGGGTGAGGTCACTGAGGCAGTTAAACAACTCCTTGATGGCTGAGCCACTAGGGTGGATGAGGTTCGCCCTGAGTACCTAAAGGCCCTGGATGTTGTAGAGCTGTCCTGGTTGACACACCTCTACAACGTTATGTGGAGATTTGGGGCAGTGCCTCTGGACTGGCAGACTGGGGTGGTGGTCCCCATCTTTAACATTAAGCATTTGACCACGTCCCTTGGAGTATCCTGTGGGGGGTGCTTCGGGAGTATGGGGCGTTGCTACGTGTCATTCGTTCCCTGTATTACTGTTGCAGGTGGCGGAAGGCTTCCACTTTGGTGGCCTCAGAATCTCATCTCTGCTTTTTGCAAATGATGTGATTCTGTTGGCTTTATCAGGTGGTGGCCTCCAGCTCGCACTTGAGTGGTTCGCAGCCGAGTGTGAAGCGGCAGGAATGAGAATCAGCACCTCCAAATCTGAGGCCATGGTCCTCAGCTGGAAAAGGATGGAGTGCCCACTCCGGGTCAGGGACGAGTTGCTGCCCCAAGTGGAGTATTTCGGGGTCTTGTTCACGAGTGAGGGGAGAAGGAAGCGAGAGATTGCCAGATGGATCGGGGCCGCATCTGCAGTGATGTGGTTGCTGCACTGGTCTGTCGTGGTGAAGAGAGAGCTGAGCGTAAATTCGAAGCTCTCGGATTACCAGTCAATCTACATCCCTACCCTCACCTGTGGTCACAAGCTCTGGGTAGTGACCGAAAGAATGAGAGCCCGGATACAAGCAGAGGAAATGAACTTTCTCTGAAGGGTGGCTGGCATCTCCCTTAGAGATAGGGTGAGGGGCTCAGAGTAGAGCCGCTACTCCTCCAAAAAGGAGCCAGTTGAGGTGGTTCGGACATCTTGTAAGGATGCCTCCTGGGTGAGCTGTTTTAGGCATGTCCCACCATCTCTCGGCTGGCCTGGGAAGGCCTCGGTGTCCCCCCGAATAAGCTGGAGGAGGCGGCTGGGGAGAGGAAGGCCTGGCTGTCCTTGCTTAGGCTGCTGCCCCGTGACCCAGCCCCAGATAAGCGGAAGAAAATGGATGGATGGATGGATGGATAGTGCCAAAGCATAACAACAGTCACCTCAAAGTGATTAAGGGTGTCAGGAATTGATGTGAATTCATAACAATAGGGCAGTGTCATATATTTATGAAGTATGTGGCACTTGGTGTAAGCTCCTTAAACACTTTGGTCAGATTTAGGGGAAAACGTGAATGTTGTTAACATCCATCCTAAGAAATCAAGTGCTGGGCTGAAAACAGTTTAGTTGCTTGGAAACTCCGATTTTCACTTTTTGCACACCCAAAGATGTGATGATTGAAGCTTAGACTGTATATATAAATATGGACGAAGCCACCATGATACCACCCATTGATATCAACTTTAACCTTCTGTCCACCATGTTGTGTTCTCACAGCTAGAAGTGACCGTACTTGGAGGAGAGGGTTGAATGCTAAGTTAGAATGTATGGCGCCATCACACAGACTCAGCTAATTAGCATGAGAGAGAGAGAGAGAGAGAGAGGTAGATTAAAAGAGGAGGCAAGTGGATGCCTCTTATTACTCACAATAGTATTTGCATTGCTCATAACATTTTCAATGAAAGCACAGTAGAACATTTAAAAAATATATTCTTTGTTGTGCCCAGGCAGTCAGTCCAGGAGTCCCATTTCAGTCTGTGGTCAAGCACAACCCCAAGGTACTTATATTCAGTCACAGACTGGATCAGCTCACCATTAATGGAAGTAGGCTGGAATGATTGCCTCCTAAAATCATCACATATTATTGGTCAGATAATTGCATTAAAAATGCTCCAAAAGGCTTCAACAGCACAAATACATTCCAGAGGTCTAGTTCAGGGACTGTGCAGCTACAGCTGCCTGTGTCGCCATCCCACCTGTCAGTCAAATAAGCCATGCCTCTAATAATGCAAACTTTAAGCCTGAATACAATTTAAACATGTAAGTTACAAAAAGATTCTCCCCCTGTAAATTTGTTATGAAGGGGGAAATTAGCTATAGAGACCAAAACAGTTTTTGTAGCAGGCTGTAAAAATGTTTATTTCTGCTGTAAAGTTGTACATTTTAACACAGGAGTCTATGGGGACTGAGTCACTGGATGTTAGATGAAGTGCAGGTTTTGGTGCCTTAATGGCTCTAGTGTTAAGCCCTGGTGGTTGCTGCTTGGTTATTATGCTTCCTTACCCTCCAAGATGCTAAACATAAAGCATAACAGCTCTTTAGCAGATAAATCATAACTTTAACAGAAGAATCTTTAGCAGCTGTTACAAATTGCTGCAAGGAAAAAAATCTAGCACAATGTGAAAGCAATATTCATCATATAATTTTTTTGCCAGAGAAAACAAAAATCCACAGTGTTTGTCCTCGGCTTGTGAGCGAGCCTGTGAGTGAACGATAGAAAACAGTAATTAAGTATTCTGACAGCAGAATGCTGTTTTGGCTCTGTGCTCTCTTTACTGTCGATGGGAAAATGAGACATCCTGGCATGTGAAATATAATGTCTTTTCTTTTTTTCTCCATTTTTTTTAGCTGAACATTGTATGTGAAGAGAGAGCTCAATTATTGTCGATGCAATATTGTTGATATATCCCCAAATTAAGAATGAGTGCACACAGCTGCATAATAAACTTTGTGTAATGATGCCAGTTCTCATCTATGAGGACATGGAGCCAGACCAAACTGGATTTAATTGGACATAGGTTTCTCAGGAATATTGGAAAATAAGAGACATTCTGCTGGGTTGAATAAAGTCCACTGTAAGAGAAAACCTCCCTCCTCTGCTGATAACATGTCGTCCAAAGAGCGGGCCCAGTAATCTGCTTATATTGTCCATGTCCATTCATCCCTCCAGATACACCCAGCTGCATACAGAAAGAGTGGCCTCCAAACAAGCAGAAAATGCATTCACACATCTCACAGCCTGAACATGGTTAAAATGCACACAGTTTAAAAAAGAAGGTCACACACTGCTGAAAACTAATAACAACAATGTGTTACAAGTGGCTGGGTTCATATTCTTCAGATAATAGAAAAGATGAAGCTCTTCCTGTGTGTGTGATTCTGTGCAGATAACTTTGTATTACTCTGACTGAGCAGCACTTTCAGACCCCATTTATACTTAATCACTTTATGCTTCCTGGGCACAACATGCAGACTGCGGCTCTCTCCCATGATGTTAATGTCATTTAGTAAATAACCATTTAAAACCCATGCTGGTTACTTATCTACTAGAAATAATGCTACCTGAAAGTCAATTTTAACCTTTATAAATCACCTGAGGTTCACTTGTTTTGGTTTCTATCTCCCTGGTAGTCCCTCTTCCCAAAGCACACTGCTGTTGTACTGTTCGACAAAAAATCCTCCATCTCTCACTGAATATCTTGATTGGCTCTTTGTAAGCATTCTAATCACTTCAGTCATCTCCTTCCATATTTGCAAATACATGATGTGTGTTGCTGCATGTTTTGCCTCTATCATGTGAGAGTTCCTTTAACAAACATTAATTTGTCTGCCTCTAGATCTCAGTCTCTCTCTCTCTCTCTGTGGAGTCTTTGAGGTTTCTCTCTTGGCCCAGTGGGACCAGTTAGCAGCTGACTAGCACTGATAGTGGACTGTCTAGACTGTTTTTCCCCTGAAAAATGCTGGAAAATCAATGACACAAGGTGCTTCACTGGGGTAGGTTTAGAGTCTGGTATGCAGGAGGTGATGTAGCACTCAGCATCCTCAGTCTGCTATAATATACTTCCTGAAAAATGATGAAAGTGATGCAATACATGCTGTGGACTACCTGCTATGCAGTCAGTAATTAGTATTCACCATTATTAGCCAAAGAAACAGTATTACACATTAGTGTACATGGGACTGTTAGTCTCTGCTGTAGTTACTTGTTAAATAAAATCAAGCTCTGGCTGCTTGGTTGGGGTCAGCTGACCCTCAGCTTGTGCATCACTCTGGGTTCAGCTTTGTGTTAGCATGTTGTCTTTTCTCGTATGTGTGGAGGTGTGTGTGTGTTTTTGAAACCAAGGCGATGGTTGGATCTGGCTGAAAAACTGAGGGATACAACACGCTTACAGGCTTCTCAGTCACACAGTAATGCATGATCTGCCTCCTGCTGCTTTGTGACTATTGAGACTATAATTTCCAAAATAAATCTATAAATCTACCCTTTTCAGGATCCTTCATGTCCTGCCCAGTCTCTGTGAGTACTCACTTATTGTGCTGTTACCGTTTTAGCCTGTAGGCATGGATCATGTCCGGTCCTGCTGCTATCCAGCTCTTCACACCTGAGATTCATTGCTGGAGGTCTGGATTTGGTAATGATGACTGCCTCTTGTTCTGGGAGGTTGCTGTGGCCACCAGCCAACTGGCTTCAGAACTACCACTATGTCATCCAGCTGCTTATATACATGTGTATATGTCTATCTGGAGAAATGTAGATGCTAAAGAACTTGATTATTTTAACATGAAACAGTTTTTAAAGAGGAATCAATCCTGCAGCCATGAATAATCTGCTGGTGCTTCGTGATATATTGTCATTGTCTGTAAAAATACAATTTTGCATGTAATGGGATGGGAGATGAATGTGATAGTATATTAATGTTCAGTGGAGTTTATTTACATAAAAACAGGAGAAACTGATGAATCAAACTGTGGAGTGTAACACATGAAGTGAGGCGGCAAGTGTGAAGATACTGCTCAATATTTTGTTCTGACAGTTCAGGTGTTGAGTCGTGTCCTCCTGCCAGCTCTGACAGAGCAGCTTTCACCTCAGCTCATCAGCTCTGGAGATGGAAACCTGCACTGCCAGCCGGGCAGACTCTTCTTCACTGTGTGTGCATGTGTGTCAGCAATTTCAGTGTCTGTGACAGGGCTCCTGTTTTGTGATCATAAGGCCATCTGTGGTGTATAATTTAGTGTGTGTGTGTGTGTGCATGCAGATGATGGATGAAGAAAGAGGAGGAGAGCTACCTCTGCAGCATTATGTATTAACGGGTTATTGGCTGCAGAGCAACATCCACTTATTGGCCCTGACTTCTTCACACTCATATCTCACTCTTCATCTCTCTCTCATACACATTTCATCTCCCACTTTCTCACCTCTGTATTCACATTTCCCTGTCTCTTATTCTCTGTTTAATACATAATAATACATAAATACACTGTAACAATTTCATGGGTTCAAAATTAGCATCAAGTAGATATTTGTGTGTGCCAATCAATGGTTTTGGCTCCAGTCCCCTTCTGAATCTTTTTAATATTGGCTGTTAAATCAGACACTTATATTTATCTTAATTTCAATAAATTATTAAGACAAGTGTTGCTTTCTAAATTTGTAGTAGCTACTAATTTTTATACTTATTTCATCCAAATACTTGAGGCTGCAGATTATGATGTACGACATCCATGGCAGGACACCATGAAGAAACAACCTGCAGAAGTGATAACCTCTATCAGATCTAGATTTATGCAGGTAGAAAGAAGCCTACTGCCTCTTTCAGAGAACCATGCTATACTTTGTTTGGATTCACTCCATCCTGAGGCAGCCTCGAGGCTAAACAGCTGATGACTGTTCACACACTGGCCATCAAGCAAGGAGGACGAGTTTGTAGCTCCTCCCATCCACCAGGTATTCAGTCACACTCATATCAGTAGGTATGATAACCTTTTTATTCCAGCTGGGATGTCAAAATTCTTTTGATGACTATCCATTTGTTAAATGCTGACATATCAACTTGGTTTCTCGTCTGAACATCTCCCTTTTTTTCTTTTTTGTTTAACAGAACAGACACAAGCCCCTAAAAACTCTTCAGTGGTTGTTCTCCAGCTTTTCATCAGCACTGTTCATGCACGTCTTTAAGCTAAGTTTATAAAAACTTGTGGTGTATCTACAGCCCATGGGCTCACGGTGTCCCAGGATCAGAACTTTTTCATAGTGAGTAATCCAACCACACAGCAACATATTAATGACTAACCTCGTGCTGTAGATGGATCACTGGAAGTTTGGTCTATTTTCAGTGTCTTCTTTCTGCCATATGATGGCATTTGTTTCTGCCCATCGAGGACCCTCAACCTGAACTTTAACTAAGAGCAATTAAACCCTCATCCTCCATCTTCCTTGTGCTGATGTGTTTATATTAACCAAACCATAGCTCTGTAGCTAGCCACCAGCTAGTATATCACTATATGACAACTAGCCAGACTTCACTAACCCTTTAAACATTGCTGCTGTTTAGTTTTCCCTCTTTGTTTACGTCCAAAGTTCTAGCAGAGCTGTGCATTTTTGTCTTTTAAAAATCGTTCAGTCAGAACATGGTATATCATCTTTAGATGGAAACTAATTAGATAACTCCCTGCTTACTTCTAACTTAGCTAAACCTGATAAATCCTCTCCTTCATGGATGGCTGGATGCTAATGTAGCCAAGCAGGTTACTCTCCCTGCTCTGTTTCTTTTTCTCTCTCTCTCTCTCCGTTGTTGTGCTGAGTGGAGGCACACTTACAATTAAATTGTGGGCGGTGTCTCCCTCAGCATAAAGCCATCTGGGTTTCGCCTCTCACTCATTACTCCTTTGCCTTTGTCAGAGCGTGATATCTGGTTGGCAATGACTTGTGGGTTTAAGCCAACTGGTTTGGATCGTGTTTTGCAACAGCTACAGGTAGGCTGCATGTCTGTCCCCTTTGATTCTGTCGGCTTAAACAATTAGCGTTATCGTAGCTTACCGACACTTTTGTTCACAGTGTGGCCATCTATTAATTTTCGTGGAGTAAACAGCGCCACAGCTACAGACAGTTGCAATACAGCTTCTTCCACTCTGGTGAGTGGCTTTGGAGACAGTATGCTAATTAGTTGCCAATTGTTAGATATACTGTACACTAATGTGATAATTTTATTTTTAGGGCTCTCTCTCCAGCGGCGGCAGGTGTTTGACACCTTCTGGCATTCCAGCCATATTTAAAGTTAAGATTGTATGACCTGCAGGGTCATACAATCTCCAGTATTAACTATAGACATTTAACCTCTCATCCAAGAGGTTGCTTCAGTTTCAAAACCAATTGGTGGAGAGTCCCAGGTATTTAAACCCTAGTGGGGGGTGTCTCTTGAGAGGTGGTTAATGATCAATAGTGGGGTAATGACCACCTCTCAAGAGACGACCACCACTAGGGTTTAAATACCTGGGACTCTCCC
>VUQS01028543.1:19726-38778 GCA_015108495.1 Heterochromis multidens | reverse complement strand
TCATACCAATACTTGTGTACATTCCACCCAAGGCAGCAGCCGAAGCTCCATGTGAAGTTCTCCATGAAACTGTTGCTAGGATACAGACTAAACATCCAGAGGCACTCTTCATAATATCAGGAGACTTCAATCATGTTTCCCTCTCCTCCCACCTGACTGGATTCACACAATTTGTTGACTGTCCTAGCAGAGAAAATAAAACCCTTGATCTGCTGTACGTCAATGTCAAAGAAGCTTACAGAGCTACTGCCTTACCACCACTTGGCAGATCAGACCACAACTGGAAGACTCATTCGCACCCACAGCCATCAGGCTTTACAATTCTCATACAATTAGCAGATGAGCTATGTCAGAAATACGAATTTCCCTTTGGGATCAATAAAGTTATTATTATTATTATTATTATTATTATTATTATTATTATTATTATTATTATCATTAATAAAGACTCGCCTTTTGTTCTTACAAGTTTGCCACCGAAGTCTGCATATTTCTTTTAAAGCTTCGAGGTCTGTTTGGGCTTATTATCCTGCTACAGTAGCACATGAAGTGTTCTCCACAAAGATGCAAACCAGAATGTGTGGGTGCTACTTCTCGTTAGTCAGGCTGTAGTTGACTTGGTGCAGTTCTATAGTAGGCAAAGCACCTCAAAACTTAAATATTACCTCCACCACAAAGTTTGCCAGTTTGGCACAATTCCTTATAACTCTCACTGTCCTGTCTCCTCACATTGGTATCTGACAGAAGTGGGAAGCTTGAATTCATCACTAAATAGAAGGGTTTTTTCTCCCCACTCTCCTCCTCTGATTTCTCTGAGACCACTACTCTTTAGACAGAACTTTTGCTTACTGGAGTCTTGCATTTTTTATGGAGAAAGTTCTTTATGAGTAAAGAAGTTGCTTTTCAACCTCACCATGAAAAACATTTAGTCTATTGAGCTTCTGGTGGTGTGGTCAGTTTTGGCCTTTCTGGTTGTGCTTTGGTTATGACTGAACCAGTTTTGCATGCACCTTTCCTTGATCTCTGTTCAAATCTTGTTTCCCCCCGCAGTTAATAAAATCAGATCATTTCTATCAGCAAAGAACCAAGAAACAGTAAGCTGTGTCATGGATTCATTTCATTATGGTTAGATTATAGCAATGCACTCTACCCTTGCTTCAGACAACAATAACAACCTTAATAAATTTCTGTTAATTCAAAATTTTGCAGCCAGACCAACAGAAAGGTCCAGTATGAGAGAGCACATCTCATCAGTTAATTAAAAAACAACCCTCCCACCCCCAAAAAAAGAACTATAGATATTTTAGTATTTTTTGCCCTTTACAAGTTATTTGTATTTTATCTTGACAGACCAACACAAACAACCCAGGGTTTACCACAATGTTTTGTCTATTTTTTTTCCATTACAGCAATACAGTTATCATGTTTTACTATAAAACTTGTGTTTTGGCTTTTTAATGTCTAAAACTCTGCACTTAATCTAATGTGCTACTAACATTCTTTCCTTCATTTTTCTTCCTCAGCAACAGACTCAGTGTGGCAGCTTGTTTACCAAGACACTGCAGTGCACTCCTCTGTGTGTGTGCGTGTGTGTGTGCGCGTGTGTGTGTGTTTATAAAAGATAGTGTGTGTGTGTGTGTGTGTGTAGGTGTGTGTAGGTGTAGAGAGAGAGAGAGACAGAGAGAGAGAATGCACATCAAACTGAACTAACCCATAGGAAAAAGGTGATAAAGCCATTTCTTTTGGATTACATTTGTATCTTTTTTTCTAGTTTGAGATGAATTAAACATCTGTCTTCTTTATGAAAACCATACCTCAGTTGAGTTTAGGCATGCATTCATTTGGTTGTATACAGATGGTTGATATATCCCTTGAGCAGTACTGGGACACCGATAACTCTTTTGTTAATATCAGTTATATTTACTTACATGCCTTGATTTTATCAAAACAAAAAAACACATGTTACTAATATGCATGTGGGTTTGTGTCAGAATATGAGTATTTGTTATGAAAATGTATCATTTCATTTTTCATGCCTTTCTAGAAATCACACACACAAACAATGTTTTATAGTGTTAAGCAATGCTGTACTGTCAAGATTTGATGAAATAACTCTATCCTTGGATTTCCTGTAAATGTTTTTAGAGGACTGTAATTAAGAACAGAAGCCTTGTGTGAAAAGTAACCAGTAAACCATACAAACACTTAAATAGAAGGTGAGAAGGCAACAGTGCCCCTTACTGGTGAGAAGTATTAACAGAATCCATTCTGAAATCACATATGGTACTATGCAAAAGTCAAGTCTCCCCTTGTTTTTTTTTGTATTTTGCAAGGAAAATGGTTTTACTGAAACTTGCAAACATACATGGAAATACAGTATATACAGCAAAAACAGAGTTTGTACAATTCTAATGAGTTTGAAAGTCAATATTTGCTGCGACCACCTTTATTCTTTAACACAACCTGCCAGCTTGGACAGCTTTCTTGTAATTTCTTTAAGTAGTCTTCGGGATTAATTCTCCAGGCTTCTTGAAGGACATTCAAAGCTCTTCTTTGGATGTTGGCTGCCTTTTGTTCTATTTTCTGTCAAGATGATCTCACGCTGCTTCAATAATATTGATTTCCAGGCTCTGGGGAGGCCAGTCCATGACTGATAGCATTCTATTGTGTGTTTTTGTATTCAGGTATGAGTCTGTTCATAATTCCAATAATTATGAAAAGATCCCCTACACCACTGGGAATCACTTTGTTAGTGTAAAATTGCTATTTTATGTCTGTCAAATTGTGTCATCTTTGGCATTTTTCACAGATTCAAATGAAGAAATGTGAAGAAATTGTGTAACAAAGTGCCTAAAGATTTAAAATCGGTTCCTTGCTAAGTTTTCTGTTATGTGTAGACACAACACTGGTCATCCCTTGAGTTAGATGGCTTTTTTTAATGCTTGACTGGTTCAGTGTTAAGTGGCTTAGCAAACAAATAAAATGGTCTCCTATCATCTCTTCTCTGAAAATGGTCAGGTACAAGGACTGGACTGAAAGAGAGTGACAAAGCAGCCAATGTCTAAAGAAAATCTTTGAAAGACCTTCAGAAAGCCTGGAGAACTATTGCTCAAGACCACTTCAAAAAATTACAAGAAAGTCTGACTCCTACATGACTTTCTCCTTTTGCCTTTAACATGATCTCAAAAACCTCTCAGTCTTATATGACTTAAGTAAAAACAGGATTCCACACATAAAAATGTAGTAATGTATTGGCTGAATTCCTTAGTTCTGAACTGATTGTGCCACAGATGTTCTCCATAACCAACTATTTATTTCAGGATCAGTCTGGGTCACACTGGCCATTCTAGGAGATGATGAGATGTTGATATGTGCTGTGCTTTAGATACAACTAAATAAAACACTGTTCACTTTTCTTTTCTTTTTTTTAAACAAATCAGTTGTATCTAAACACAGTATGTCTGCTGGATTAAATACACACTGAGTACACTACAATCAATAAAGATGATACAGTCAAAAAATGTCCAAAAAAGTCTATTACATCCATTAACATATCCCATGAGCTGTGCCGTTATAATACTTTTAAACTCTTAGGGGAATAGCAGTTGGTGGATATTAAAATCAGGACACATTATTTTATGATATGAAAAATACAACACCACACATAGATGTGACGCTAGCAATAGTATTACTAGTGTGGTAGACCAGTTTTTGAAGCTTTTTGAAGGAGGCACTGCCCTCAAATATAGCTGGCTGAGTCACACTATAAAGAGTATACATGTGACCTAATATGATTGTCATTCACTTAAAAGTGAAACTGCTTTTTCACCCCTTTAGTTCATTCCTCATACTGTGAGGAAGAATTTTGAAGAGGTCCATTTTAAAGTGGTCAACACCTCCACCCCATATGAAAAATAAAAAATAAAAAAATGTAATAAAAGCTTTCTTCCATTTGGTGGCACTGTATACTGCTGTACTGTAAAATCTGAGCTGGATGTCTTTGTGAGCTTTTTGTAGTTTCACTCAATAATATTCAGTCGTCTGACAGAGGCAATGAGGGAAAGCCCTTGATCTCAAATACAAGTACTGATTTATAAATTACATAATAACTCAGAGAGCCAGATATGAGAGACTGGAAGAGTAGGACAGTAGACGTGTTTAGTTAAATCATAAAACAGATCAAACAGAGAAAAAAGATGAGAAAATCTGGCTAACAAGCCATAAAACATTAACCAGACATTGCATTTTAGGTCATGTAGGAAAAAAAAAAACAGATGGAGAACTGCCTGTGGTGTCTTTGGCCAAACTTCCAGATTGGATAATGATGTTAAAAAGTTACAAAGGATGTCTCTCCAATGATTTTATGGCTTGTTGGCATGAAAATGTACATTTTCTTTTTTTTTAAGTTCAAATAACTGTGGTGAATCAGCTAAGACAATTACATAACAACTCCCAAACGCTATTATTTTAAACATTTATGTTTTATAATGTGACATTAACATATTTGGTATGTTTGACATTGCACCTGCTGCTGGGAGAATAACATAGAGAGCCAATTTGCTCTAACTTCTCCAGGCATTGCATTTCTTTCACAGCTCCTCAGTGAATTACTTGCATACTGGAAATTATTTTTATTCAGTTTTTTATGTACAGTGGTGCAGTCATGGGAAAAGCAAGTTTCCACAGGACTCTATGCAGTCCTGTCGAAAACTAAGTACATCCCATGATTCACTAGCTTGTAGAACCACATTTAGCATCAATAACTTGCAGTAATCATTTTCATTTTTATAATTATTTTGCAACTTTATCTGTCTCTCACATTATTGTGGAGGAATTTTGGCCCACTCTTATTTACAGCGTTGCTTCAGTTTACTGAGGTTTGCAGCCATTCGTTTATACACAGCTCTCCTAAGGTCCTGCCACAGAATTTCAATCGGATTGAGGTCTGGACTTTGACTGGGTCATTGCAGCACCTTGATTCTTTCTTTTTTTTTTTTCAACCATTCTGCTGTAGATCTGCTGCTGTGCTTGGGATCATTGTCATGTTGCATGACCCAATTTGGGCCAAGCTTTATCTGTCAGACAGATGGACTGACATTTGACTCTAGAATACTTTGGTATACAGAGGAGTTCATTGTCAACTCAAAGCCTGCAAGGTGCCGACGTCCTGTGGCTGCAAAACAAGCTCAAATCATCACTCCCTCCACTACTGTGCTTGACAGTTGGTATATGGTGATTGTTTGCGCTGTGTTTGGTTTTCTCCAAATGTGTTGCTGGGCATTGTGGCCAATCATTATGGACTTTTCTGTCCAAAAGACATTGTTCCAGAGGTTTTGTGGTTTGTTCAGAGGCAACTTTGCAAACCTAAGCCATGTTGCCATGCTCTTTTTAAATAGTAGAGTCTTTCTCCTGACAACCCTTCCAAACAAGCCATACTTGTTCAGTCTTTTTCTAATTGTGCTGTCATGAAGTTTAACATATAACATGCTAACTGAGGCCTGTAGCTCTTGGGTTTTTTGTAGTTTCTCTGAGCATTGCATGGTTTGACCTTGGGGTAAATTTGCTGACGTCCACTCCTGGATGTCTTCAACATTTTCCACTTGTAAATATTCTTTCCCACTGTAGAATGATAGCTACAAATTGTTTGGAAATGACCTTATAACCCTTCCCAAATCAATGGGCAGCAACAATTACTTCTTTAAGCTCACTGCTGATGTCTTTCCTCCTTGGAATTGTGTTAAAACACACCTGGATGCTCCGGACCAGGAAACTGCCAAAACTACTACTTTTATAGAGTTGCTTACACTCGCTGATCATCAGTAAAACAAGTGCATTTATTTAGCAGCACCTGGTCGCTTACTTATTCTATTAGTTCCTATGGAAGCAGTAAGGGTGTACTTGGTTTTTAGGACTGCATAAACACTGAATACTTTTTTCACATGACCACATACATCTTTGGCTTCATGAGTTATTAAGTGCACAACCCTGGCCTGGCAGCATACTGTAGCTCATGATGAAGATTGAAGGCAAGGGTATGTGTATTGAGTTGAGTGGACTTGTTCTGTTGAGCTACTGTTTCAAATACTGAGAGGATGTAAGGTTATGAAGCACACGATCATAAAAGTAGAGGGAAGGGCAAACTGAATGCCAGAAGGCTGAGGACAGTGCAAGTATGTTTGAGCATTTGTGTGTGCTGTGAGTAGAGTGAAGTGTGAGTGAATGTAAAAGGCTTCAAACAAAATCAGTATCCAACAGTGTAAATGTTTCTATATGTGT
This sequence comes from Heterochromis multidens, assembly GCA_015108495.1. Taxonomy (NCBI): domain Eukaryota; kingdom Metazoa; phylum Chordata; class Actinopteri; order Cichliformes; family Cichlidae; genus Heterochromis; species Heterochromis multidens. Next base: position 32,502 of record VUQS01028543.1, on the reverse strand, counting down.
TTCTATATATACTGTATGTCTACCAAAATGGGTAACAGGACTACTAAAAGATGACTAATATTTTTTTTTAAATGAGTCCCAATATACTTGGTACTGTATAGTAGATAGCACTTTAGATGTCATACTGTGGCCCCTACCTGATGGCAAATTCTTCTGTTTCTCCAGTTCCACTCCTATAATTGGTAACTTAATGATAGACATGGAGACACTGCAAGACTGCACTAAGCTGTTACCTTCTATACATATATTATTATGAGCACTTTGGTGTATGTGTAAAGGGTAGCTTTACAGTCTCCCATAGGATCACGCTCAAGTACATGTTAAAATCATCCTGAGGGAGCTGGTCATTTATTGTCTACAAACAGAAACAAGACAAAGCACTTAGTGTGCTCTGAACAGTTCTTCCTGTGTGGCAACACTAGACAGCAGCTGTCACCTCTGACATCATCATTGGCTCTTTTCAGGTGGCAGTATGCCCCTCTGCACTCTGACAAGACAACTTAGGCAGATGGTTTGATCAACTGGAAGAACAGGCACATTTTCCTAGGAAACTCAAATGAAGTGATGACTATGATTGTTGCTTATGCAGCTGGTTTGTGACTATATGTCATGGTCCTGGGTTGTTGACCCAGCATTTCTGTGTTTGTAATTTTTGAATTTATGTTTGTTTATTATTCTGAGTCTGAGATATTAGTTCTAGTTTTGGTTTTTATCTTAGTTGTAATGCCTCAGTGTTTAATCCCTTGTTTTTTTTGGTATCTTGGTTTTCTCTGTTTAGTATTTATATTCTCAGACCTTATTAGCTTTAGTTTTCAACTACAGTCATGAAAGTTTCAGTGTTTTTCATTTTGCACCCTGTGTTTCATGTTCTTGTGCTGCCTGCCTTCAGCCCACATAAAATGGCTCACTTTCAGTTACTCCACTTGTCTGCATTTGGGCCCTCACTCCATCTACACAGCACATGTCAATATAATGTTAAACCTTGAGATCTAGACTACCATACATGGGTCTTAAATCAGTTTTTCCAATATATTCTCTTTCAAAAACATTCACTCAAACACACCCACCATTAAAGAAACAGGACACAAGACTGTTGAAAATCTTACAATGTATATAATTGACACAAGATTTCAGGTACAACAGCAAATGAGACATTTTAGATATTTTTCAACCTCTTTCTGGTGTCTATCTTCACCACAAGAACAAACTCTCTGTCGATAACAATGAAACCAAAGTGAATCAAAACAGGAACAATAAAAGTACTTTTATCCTCATAAACTGGCACCCTTCAGATATGCCTCCCATTCTCAACTCAGTGTGGAGTAAATCTGTTTTTTTATTTTTTAAATGGCTGGAAAATCAGCTTTGCATTATTGCCACCTACAGTGATGAACGAAGGCAGGATTGAGGCATACACACTAATTTAAGATCAGTGCCCTTGACAATCTTTTCTCCTTCCTCTCATACTCGGGGCTTTATGTTTACATTGTTTCACCATAGTCAAACCGGAGACATCTTGCCATATCTACATACACACATCTCCAATCGATAGTTGTTTCTGGAAGGTGTTGACTCACATATTGATCAACCATCTTGTGATGTCTTTGTGCAGACAATGCCATTTATTGGCCTCATAAAAGTGCAGGTTTTATAAAAGGGAGGGAGGGGGCTTTGAACAACAAATTAATGAGATCAAAAGGTTAAGAAGGGGTGGGCATGGGGAGGGGTTGTGCAAATTTCAGCTAATGACATTGTGAGGCTGTCACTGAAACTGGAGATGTGAGCCTAAAGTTGTAAATCGTCTTTGAACTGGAATGTCACCATCACAGTTGAAGTACTTCCTTTATTATTACAGGGCTGCATGCGCACCTTCACATTCATATTCAGATCTTTCTAGAGAGTCACAAAAAGAGGACCTATATGGCGTGCTTACTAAATGTACTTTTGAAGTTGTTATTTTTATCCTCACTACCAACATCTTGCAACATAGCATCTCTCTGTTTAAATCTTAAAATTGATCTCAAAGTATCAAAGGCAGTCACAGGCAGATTTCTTAACCAGGGACTAACAGAAAGACAGACAGACAGACACACACACAGACACACACACACACATATATTCACACAGCAACAAATCATTCATTAATAAAGCATATCAAAAAAGAAGTTACCATTAAAATAACCTGTCATGTCACGCATAGGACAACAACAACAACCCCTTTTCAGAGCAGTAACTAACCAAGTATATAACAGATGTACTTCTAAAACTCTGGCAGCAGCCCACGTTATCCTAAAGCATTTGGAGTATTATCAAGAGGAAGTGCATATACTGTAAATGATTTTTCACAACATGAATTATGGAGGATTGTCCCAGTGCACAAATGAAGTAATGATGTACTTTAAAAATCATGTCCACTTGAGTCCTCCGCATCCTGTCTCACTGTTACATGAAATTAGATACCATCAATACATATTATGATTTATTACAGTAGAAGTTTAAAAATGCAATTTCTGAAAAATGAGTTGTATTAAGCTCCCATTTCTGTCAGTTTAATAGCACTCTGTCACACTGTGTTAGTGCAGTACATTTTAGTTAATTTCACATCTGTGTCATCCGAACTAGATTCAAAGAGGCGCTATCATCTGTCCCTCTTCTGCGCTTTCAATCAAAGACAAGTACACGCATTCACACACAAACTAAACACATATGCGAGCATCATCCCATCATCCTGCACGCAGCACTCCTGAATGAGAGCATTGACATTTCTTTGAACTAAAATGTGGTACATCTTTTCTCCCTAGCAAGCATCAAATCAGGGAAAAAGCCTTAAACTGTGTTCCCATAACATTCCCAGTAAGGTTGACACATAATGAAGCACTGTGTCATTGTCATATTGCCTTGCTACCACGCAGAAGCAAGAGGAACGCTTTAAAGGTCATTATAACTGATGAGTGGGGAAAAGGGCAGAGGAGGTTAGGGTTGGAAAAAATAGGCACTGGTATAGAAATGTTTCAGATAATGAAAGGCAGACATGGATACTGACAGATGGTGAAAAAATAGCAGTAAGAGCATACAATGATCTGGCTTTTGTAAAATTTTGGTAACTAAAAGCCTGTTTTTTTCCCCCCTCTACAAAACAGCAAAGGAGCAATCAAAAATATAGACGTACTTTTCAAAGACGTGCATGGTGTGGCTTTTACTGTTATATGGATTGCTGCGGCAATCATTAAAAAAAAAAAAAGAAAAACTCTATGACACTGAAATTACGATGCTAATCACAGGAACACTGGGCCTTTGCAGAAAACCCACAAAATTATGCATATTATATAATATTTTTGCTCTGCTGTGAACGTAAAAGGAATACTAAAAGAAGTGCAACAGCGGTGCCTCTGCTTCTGTGTGCATTTCTGCTCTGCTACAAGTTTCCAAGATCATTTCATTCAATCCTTTGTCGCGAGGGTGATCTTAAAATGACACCTCCTTTCCACGTACAGTGCTCTATAGCGAGAAGCTGCTGTCATCTGAGACCTGTCCCAGCTGAGCACGTGCTTTGCTTAGACCAGAATGTCGAGTTGATGCTACACTGCCAGCAGGTTCTGGAGGGAGAGAGGGAGACAGCTTCAGTGGAGCCGGGGTATTGGGGGGGGGTAGGAATAAGCGGATGGATGGAGTGGAGAACAGGCTCCGTTACTCCTACACTGGGCGATCATGTCAGTGTGACTGTGATCATGGCTATTATTACAGATTACATGATGAAATGGCAAAAGTGCTGACGCTAAGTGCTCTCATCCTCACTGTGTGAGAGACTGCATACAAGTAATGATACTGTGAGGCTTAATGCATTAAGAGGTTTGATGGGTCATGCTGTCCAGATAATTCTCTTTTTAAAGTCAGCAGTTATTTTTTCTATAAATATCTAAGTGTGATTAAATCGTTTTGGGACAAATATAATCATAAATAAACAATTCTCCTAATCACAAGTGGAATACAGATATGTAGTATCTGGGTGCCACTGCAAAAGCTCAACTCTCCCTCTCCCTGTGGTGTCAACACCAACATACTGTTAGCAATATAGTCTCGCACACGTTTTAGGAGCAGATATAATCTCAAAGAAACCAAACACCAAAAACAAAACATTAGAAGATGCAAAAAAGACCAGCTCTAACGGTGTCATAATATAGGAAGAATAAAAGACGAGAGCAGAACAAAAAACGTTTATGAATACTCATAATTCCATTTTGCTCCAATCCAACACCAAAAGGAAGTCCATCCACGTGATTTATTGTTGTTGTTTCCTTAGATTTCTTTAGTTTTGGCAAGCTAACTAACCCCAAACTTCTCCTCCCTCCCCTTTCAAACTCTCCCCAACCCCAGTGCCCCAGACTCAGTCCCAGTTGGCAGATTCCACCCTGTCAATTATCGCCGGAGCAGCAAAATGAGCAGTGAAAGCAGGTAAATGCTGATGGATGGAAGGTTCTGCTTGGCTGAGGCTTTAACTTTCTCGTTTTCTGGAAGGTAGGGAATGCGCAGGGGTTGGTCAGTGATAGGGACAACAAGGCGTGGACCTCTGGAACACATGTCATCTGCGCACATGCCACTTCCTGACCCACTGGCGTCATCACCTACAGGCACAGGATAAGGACATGAGCTCACTCTTACAACATGAATAAAACTGTCACTGACCACATCAGCTATACGGTGCATATAAAAACTGCCAGCAAGAAATTTGGCGTTGGCTATTTAGGGGAAAACAGAATACAGATATGATTCAGCATTACCATGTATTACTTACATTATGTGGTATGAAATATGACATCAGAAATTCAAAAGGCACTCTGGCTTTTTATAGCTTTATGTGCAGTGCCCTCAGATGAACAGAAATAGATTTGTTTATTCCTCTTAAAGTTTTGATTAATAGTCAGCAGACAAAAAAACAAAACAAAAAAAAAAACTACCTAAAAATGGTTTCAGCATAGGGTAATGGTTTAAGGGGAAACTAGACAACTGCATCTCCTCTGGGCTCTGCTTTCAGTGTATAGAAAATGTAAGCTATGATAGCATATTTTAGCCAATCACAGGTCTTTTCAGTCTAAACCAAGTGAGTAGTATAAAAGAGTGAAAAAATCTACACAGGAACAATAGTAGTGGTAGAAAACAGAACACATATGGGTGAGTTGCAGGTAAGGGCTGTCTATTTTTTTATATCTTTTTTTTTTTTTTACTTTAATTTGGAACAAGTTACAAAAATGTAATCATGAGTAGGTCATCTGATTTGTGGTTTCTTGTGAAAGGTCTTCAGAAACCTGTGGGCTAAGATAATAAAATTACTCACTGGTGTCCTGAAATTCCACATCCTGGCCATTTAGAGCATTCCTCAGGCGGTGAGTCATGATCTTCAGCTGCATTATTTGTTGGCGTATTGCCATGTCTGGTTTGGTGATGTCAATTTCCACTTCAGGGTTGTTGATCTGACTGGCTAAGCCATCATTCATTACCTCAGGAAGGTACCTGTTAACAGTTAACAGCCACAGTGGCGATTGCTCAGCAGCAGTTGGAAGTGTGCACAATCAAGCAATTAATTTTCTTCATTTTCCGGGATTCTGTTGAAACGCTTTCTTTTTAGATGCCATCATTAGCCTACCAAAATGACAGTAATGTAATTTGAAGCTCTTGTTGCAAAATGTTTCAAAACAAGAAGAAGAAAGCCAGACTTTAAGCTAATGGAAAGGGCCCACCAAGGGACAGACACACAACACCACCATGCATGCAGCGCTGTGAAAAAGTATTCCTGATTTCTTAGATTTTTGCATATTTGTCACACTTACATTTTTCAGATCATCAAACAAGTTTTAATATTAGATGTAGATAACCCTAGTAAATAAAAAAATGCATTTTTTTAATGAGGATTTCATTTATTAAGGAACAAAAGCTATCCAAAGCTACCTGGCTCTATAGGAAAAAGTAATTACCCCCTAAACCTAATAACTGGTTGCGCCACCCTTACCAGCAAGAACTACAATCAAGCATTTGAAATAACTGGCAATGAGTCTTTGACATAGCTGGAGAATAATTTTGGCCCACTCTTCTTTGCAGAATTGTTTTAATTCAGCCACAGGGGGTTGGAGGGTTTTCGAACGGCCTGTTTAAGGTCATGTCAAAGCATCTCAATTTGATTTAAGTCCGGACTTTGACTAGGCCACCTCAAAACCTTAAATTTGTTTTTTTTTGGTCCATTCAGCGGTGGACTTGTTGGTGTGTTTCCAATTAGTGTTCTGCTGCATAACCCGAGTGTTCTTGAGCTTCAGGGCATAAACTGATGACCGGACATTCTACTTTTTTCTGGTATTTTCTGGTAGAGAGCAGAATTCATGGTTCCATCAATTACAACAAGTCTCCCTGGTCCTGAAGCAGCAAAGCAGACTCAGACCATCACACTACCACCACCATGTTTGAATGTTGGTATGATGTTCTTTTTATGAAATGCTGTGTTGGTTTTATGCCAGATGTAACAGGACTCAAACCTTCCAAAAAGTTCAGCTTTTATCTTGTCGGTCCACAGAATATTTTTCTAAGTCTTGGGGATCATCAAGATGTTTTTTTGAAAATGTGAGATGAGGCTTTTTTGGTCAGCAGTGGTTTTCTCCTTGGAACTCTCCCATGGATACCATTTTTGCCCAGTCTCTTTCTTATTGTTGACACTGACTTTAACTGAGGCAAGTGAGGCCTGCAGTCCTTTAGATGTTGTTCTGGGTTCTTTTATGACCTCCTGGATGAGTTGTCGATGATGAGTTTTCTCCATTTGTGGATATGGCTCTCAGCGTGGTTTGCTGGAGCTCCAAAGAAATGGCTCTGTAACCCTTTACAGACTGATAGATGTCAGTGACTTTGTTTCTCATTTGTTTATTTAGATTGTGGCATGATGTGTTGGTTTTTGAGATCTTTTAGCCTACTTCACTTTGTCAGACAGGTTCTATTTAAGTGATTTCTTGATTCAACAGGTCTGGCTAGTGAAATTGAACTCAGTTTTCCAAAGATGTGGTTAATCTCCATTAATTCATGACTTAACAAGGGGCGCAATTACTTTTTTAAACAGGGCCAGGTAGGTTTGGATAGCTTTTTTCCCTTAATAAATGAAATCATCATTTAAGAACTGCAATTTGTATTTACTCAGGTTATCGCTGTCTAATATTAAAATATGTTTGATGATCTGAAACATGTAAGTGTGAAAATATACAAAAACGAGAAAGAAATCAGGAAGGGGGCAAATACTTTTTCATAGCACTGTATATTATGTAAAATATGTTTGATGGTCTGGAATTCTGTGTTCATTTGAACATTTCTTCATGGGTTTATATTCCCTACCTGGCACGGTTGATGCCATTCCAGCACTTGTCCTCAGCCCCTGTTCCAGTGGCCACTCTGTCTCTGCAGACGGAATTTGGGAGAGAAATCCAGTATGGCTTCATGGTCCCCAGTATTATTCTTACATCAGACACCTGAGGCAAAGTCGTCAAGAGCACGTTCATGAGCATTTATACATTTTTCCCCCAAAGTCACAGTATGATGACACACACCAACAGTAAGAAACACTCTGGCTCCCTCAATAACCAACTGCAGTGCTCACTCATCTGACGTATTCATCCATCCAAGCATTCATTCCCATCTAATCACTTCATAGTTATCTGTGCATAGGTGAAATGAACAGCAAAAGTGGTTCAATTGGCCATGATGCGCAATGACTCTTCCATTATAAAACCTCACTATGAATAGGACAGATTGGGCCATCAGAGAGCAATAACAAGATACCAGTTCAGTTGAGTAAATACTAACCAATGCTTCGATTTTGTTAGAGCTGGTTTCCAAACTGTCCTCTACTGTAACCTTCCCTCGCTTCATGATTTCATCATCTGTGCTGGTGGTTCCTGCTTCTCTGGGTTTTCCACATGCCTGGAACAACTGGGGAGGAAAAGACAAAATAGAATTGTTGAGCGAGAAGATAAGAGAGATAGAGGCAAGTTAATAAATGGCTGAAACAGTTCTAAGATAGTTGATAAAGAGGATTTCTCTTTGTGTACTTGGGGTTAAAACACTACACCCAGCTATACTATACCTAATGTTTTTAAATAAATAAATAAAAGAAAGAAAGAAAGAAAGAAAGAAAGAAAGAGAGAAAGAAAGAAAGAAAGAATAAACCAAGAGTAACAAGTTGTATTGTTTATTTGCATAACCTCATGAGTCAATGACAGCATCACTTTAGCAGAATGATTCACTACTCGGAAATTATTACTCGTCCCTAGGGGCTTTGCATTTTATAAATGCTGCTCAGGGAATACAGTAAAAACTGCAGTCAATCTGTCATCCAATCTGGCCTGCTCAGAAGAGCCTCAAGACAACCTTCACCCCTACTGTAAATATTTAAAAAAATCCCATCCCAATCCCATTTAGCTGCTATATGCTAATTTTTGTAATAAATCACACAACATCAAAAAGTAATTCATAAACTCATTGTTTTGTGGTTCATAATAGATTGAATAATCAACATTACAATTTGGCTTTGAGTCAGTTACAGAGCAGTGACATACATTTCCATATACTACACGCAGTGTAGTATCTGTGTTTGGTAAGTTTCATTAGGAAAGCTTGTAACATAACATATGGCTTTTGACATCAGCAGATTATGTATGATAGTACATAATCTATCCAACACCATAATACTATACACCACAGCACATTAAGTTTAGAAGCTGAAGCTGTGTGTGATTACATACAGGACCAGGTCTGAGGCAGACCGCCAGTCTACGGCTAACCTCAAGCGACCCAGCCTTTTAAACAGCTAACCAGCACAGAGGAAGCTTTGTCTTTCCTCTCACCATTCACACCGTTTCCCACCTTTACCAAACTAATCAGTCAGTTTTTCAGTGCTGCCAGTTGTTTTTAAGGATCATATAAAACCGTTACCCAAGCACCATTAAAAAAGTTAAGTAATTGCTTGGCCTCAAGGCTCTGTCATGACTCACATCCCTTCATTTGAAATCAAGTATGTGGAGCATTGCAACAGCATTAATGTTGTGGGAGGAAATGTGTTAACTGCATATGCAAAGCAGGGCAATGAAGTCACATAGTGACCCAGCCTTTGAACGTAGGTCCAAATGATGTTTTGGACTGAACCTATATTTACTAGATTGTGTTTTTTTTTTTTAAATGAGATTACTGATTCTTTTGATTCCTAACTACTATTTTTACTACTTTACCAAGTGCTAAGGATCTTTAAAACCCCAGAATTCAGATACCAGTGTTTCTCCTGGGTGTGTTTTGAACACTTCTCACTGACTTTCACCTATTTAAAAAAGCAAACAATCATTCAATTCACATCTATGTTTCCAAAATATTCCCTAATTAATAATTACAATGTTAGCAGAAACTAGAAATATGTAGGATCACCTGAAAGTTAGCTTAGTTGCAAGTTAAGTGTTCATATCAGTTGTCAGCACTAATCATATAATATGATTTCATGAATATTGACAATGGTGGTTTAAACTTATCTTTGTAACACTGTGGTTCAGCTCACAATATCATTTGATGTCTTTTTTATGAGCATAGTAAAAGCTGGTCATATGGTTTTGACCTGTATGTGTGTACCAGTGTGTGTTCTGACCTTGCTGTTGATGCTGGCTATATTCTCCATCATGGTATACATGGCTTCTGATATGCGATTGTGGAGGGAGAGGATCACACTTTCCGCACCAGTAGCGTCATCTAAACGGTCAGCCGCCTGGATCATTGTATCTAAAGAGGTAGGAGGTACAGTTAGCGTGAAGAAAGTGTGAAGTGTTTCATATGTAGGGCCTCAGTGCACTGGGAGCATGACTCCCCTTTATTAAAATCATGTGTAGGTTTAACGTTTGAGCTGGCATATGGTTAAACTGGATTCATGCGCGCCCCACCTGCTAGGTGCCTCCACTCTGTGTCGAGGTCAGCCTGGTTGGCCAGACAGCCCTTCATGACGTTGGTGCAGTAGTTCACACAAGGTCTAGCAGACGGCATGCCGCGGCAGTGGGGACAGTACATCATCTTCATTATGGCCCGCTTGCACTCCTGGCTCAGTTTCAGCTGGGGTAAGACAGGGATATAAATAAACATGCACCACTTTGATTAAAAAATAAATAAATACTGTTTTGTCAAGCATACATGTACATGAGACAAAACTGTTTGCAGGAGTAGATCAAATTGTACATTTGACTACTTAAACTGTTAAACTGCTACTGTACAGGAGACTTGAATATGCATTTTAAGAAAAATGTCCTGTTTTAATAAGATGTGAAAATGTACAGTTTTTAGCCAGACAATGACAGTCGCAACAGTGGGAGGTCACCTCCCATGGTGACCTCTTTTTTTAGTTTGCACCAGGATCTCTTTCATCACAGTTTCCTTGGAAACTGCTTAGCAAGAATTTGCTTTTTGTTTCAAATGCGATGAAAAGGCCCTGACATTCATACAAGTATTTTCAGTCCCTCGTTCTATCCTTCCTGTCTCTTCCACTCTTCCCTCTATCCCACAAGACTGTTCCCCCAGGAAAAGGCCTTCGTGCGTGAAAAGTGAAACTGGGTTAATACCAGTAAGCTCTGTTCACAAGAGAGTACAGCTATGCATACAAAACCTCAGGAAGTGCTGGGTGTGTGTCTGTGTGAGAGAGAGAGAGAGAAACAGAGAAAGAGAGAGATGGAACAAGCCCAGCTATGCATACAAAGCTTCTCTAAGCTGACATCTGGGCCAGCCTGATGCTTTTCCGGGAAACTGCACTTCCAACAGCAAAGACACAGTTAAAACTAGCTTTTAACAAATATACAGTGAAAATAGGACAACAATAGGGATCAGGTGTGAAAATAATTCATAGATATTTTTCTACAGACACTAGTTGATATCAGATTGAAATTCCCTCTGTTTTAGGGGACGTGAAACTGTTCTTATTCATGCTACGACTGATTTCTTAGGACCATAGCACCTTTTTCTCTGATAAAAGTTGTCAGTCCTAAAAACAGCTTCTCTGCAACACTTAATGGTGTATATCTTAGTACTATATGCAGTTTGTAGCTACTTTAGGATCATTTCAAGAAGGATCGTTGAAATTTAATCAAAGATTTGACTCGCAAAAGTAATTTAATTTGACACTGTGTCAACTCTATATAAAATCTTAAACCACATTTTAAAAAATTCATAAGCAGCCTAAATTAGTTAACACTTATCTATAAAAAGAGATCAACAGAATTTGGTAATTGCTCTCAGTTATACATGTAAAGCAACCTAAAGCGAAACAAGTGATACAGAAAAGGAATAACTGTGTTCCCAGGCTTAATCTCAAGTCATTTGAGACATGAGTCAGATCCTCATCCCTGCCCTCCTTTATTCCCTTCCTCCCATCCGTACTCTAGTTCTTGTTAACCTGGGATGAGTCAGAAAATTGCTTTTTTGGTGAGGGAGAAGAATGGAGTGTGTAGTGACGACTGGGGAGAACAACTGAAAATGAGAGAGACAGATGTTAAAAAGCTATGAGATTAACTGAAGGGAGTTAAAAAAAAAATACAGGGAGATGTTAATGAAATACTTAGGATAAACGATTAATCGAGTGTCTCTTACATCATCCATGCAGTATTAAAGGTGGGAATCCCAGGCACTGCACAACAGACATGAAACAATGTGCAGTTCCTCAGTGTTGCTAGTTGGAGGTTAATGTTGACCTGTGGCACACCTGGCTTCCGGAAAGGAAAGGCTGTCAAATTACAAGTAGTAATAAGACTCATATCTTATTACTACTAGAGTGTGAACGCTATATACCTTCCTTGCATATGTGGATCCTCAGTGTCTCTTTCATTCTCTTACTTGTCCTTGCTTCACCTTCACTGCATGCTTCCCATACCTGTTTGTATACTGCCCACAGCAGCTGTCCATGAGACTCTCATTCTCTCTCTCTCTTTTTGTCTTTCCTCTGTAATTAGTAAGGATATATGGACAACCTCTCCTCCCTTGTGTTACAGAACAAGCTGATCCCAACTCCTTGCCTCCAGAGTGAGCTATACGCATGGCCTACTTCCTACACTCGCCTTACCCGAGGGAATTAAACAGTCCAGAAAAAAGTTAAGGACACACGTAACAACTGGTGCAGCCCAAAGCGGAGCAAGGGAGGAATTAATACTCTACCAGAAAGACAGACTGCACCTTCCTGCTAACACCTTTTTTTTCCTTGTCTTATAAAAACATCTCTAAAATTATCTCTCCTTCGTGCTTTACTCTATTCACAGCATCCTTAAAGGATACTCTTTCATCACCTGCCACTACAGCTAACACATATCAGGAATTCATTTCATCTTTCTTGGGAAAACAAACTTCTGTGGAAGACTACAAACATTAGAAGCACAAACATACATAGAGGGAATTTTGTTTTATTCTGCTCTGTTTGACATCCAAGCAGTAAAATAGCTCCTTAAGCAGCATACGGTAAACACCTTCAGTCACTGGCCCCTTTACAAGTTACCATGCACAGTTTTAAAAAAGGAGAGGCTGTCTCATTAGTGCACAATCTATTGATAACAGTATTTCAGTGGAACGGAGGGAAAAGCTAAGATTAAAATTTGTGTACAAGATACTGCCACAACAAAGAGACAGAGGACACAACAGGGTACAATTGTGGGAAATATCAACAGAAACTACTGTGTACAATATATTGGAGAACTGGAGAATATAAAGACAACAACAAAAAAAAAAAAAAAACTGAGAGGGGA
>VUQS01028543.1:8311-19706 GCA_015108495.1 Heterochromis multidens | reverse complement strand
AAAAAAAAGAAAAAAAAGAAAAAAAAAAAAAAAAAAAAAAAACTGAGAGAGGAGTAATATAAGGACCAGAGAGGAAGCTGGATTTTTTCAAAGCCTTTTTATATCTGCTTTTTTCGCCACCTACTTTTTCTCACTGGTTAATTTGTTCCTATCAAGCACAGTGCTGTTCCAATCTGCATAAGTACAGCACAACTGTGACTGTGTGCTGGGAAGACAGTAACACAGACAAACACACAAATTATGTATGGGAAGTTGAACAGTTGGCTGATGTCTGCACTGCTGTCAGTCAAATCCTATCAGAAAGGCCTTGACTTGAAAGAAACTTGACATAGTGTGTTTTTTGGAACACGCTGGAAATTCTCCTTTAAAAAGAGACTGACCAAGTGTGCCCATAGTGACTATTCTCGCATTACAGTGTGCTCTTCCCTAAATAGGACAGAAGGCACTCCATGACCTCATTCAGAATGCAGCAGCTCCAATACCCTGGCATTAGCGCTGAAATGACATTCTGTAATTTTGTTAAAAGCTGTGCTAATTATTTACTCGTTTTCCCCAGCCACCCTCGTTCAGTGAACTCATCACTCACTGTCCTTCAGCACTGGCAAAGTGATCAGGGAATGTGCCTTAAAAAAGGCGTAGTAACACAGGGGAAATGTGAATCATGGATAAAATAAATGAATTACGAGGTGTGTCCACATTTTTAGTACCTTTCAGCGCTGGCGTTCAGTGTGTATATGAATATGTTTGTTTAAAAAAGATGCTCATTAAAACAGCATTGATGGTATTTAAATGTCACAAATCATGAACAGCAATTGCAACAATATGTGTTCCCCACGTTTATTCTGACGCTTACTCCCCTGCTTGCTTGCAAACAGGTCAGACTTTTTCACTCTGCATGTAGAGAGTTAGTTCAAGAGCCCCAGGTCTTTGTAGGTGTGAGACTGCCTCACTCTCAGTATGTGCTGCCCACAACCAGACCACATACATTAGAGTGAAAAGGAATAGCATCACATAGATTTTTTCTTTGCATCCAAATGTGTCGGACTGCAGTTCTTGCCCTTTATCCTTTCATGATCACACACAGAATGAATTCATCAAGGAAATAATTGTAATATTCATGTTTTTTTTTGTTTTTTTTGCAGCATCTGTTTCCTCAAAGCATTTCTCACGGGACCTTGTCTCTCACACTCTGCTTGCCCACTGTCTGACAGGAGATATTTTTCACAGGGACATCAATACTGGCCACCTCCCTGAAATTATTTCTCAGTCTTGCTCTCATCTTAACCTTACTCTTGCCTTTTACACAGAGGGGACCATTTCTCTTGGGGGAAATTAACCCGCCTCACAGCCTAGGGAGACATTTTTCAGTGTGGAGCTGGCATTAACTGTAGTTGCAGGGGCAGGCTGAGCCTGAGGGCATGTTTTGCGGAGTCTCTTGCTTCTACTGATCTGCCCCCTTGCTTTAAACTATGCACATAGACCAGCAAAAAAAAAAAGGAAAATTAAGCCCAGTGGAAAGTATTTTAAATATTTCCTAAGTTTATTTACACAAAATGTTTTCTTTTCAAATCACATCAATTACATAACACTGTCATTATACAGCTAATGTGACTCAGGCAGATCTGAAACGTGTTAGATGCATTTCTGGATCTCACAGTAATGTTGTTCAGTTGTCACTGGATGCAGCTCATTATTTTGCAGAAACATTAGTAGAACTGCTGATGTTTGTTTGTTGCCAACAGCATTTTCTTTGCCTTACATCAATACCTGCAGCATTGCACAGCACAGAAATAATAAATGCTTCTTAAAATCTGTTGTGATGTTCACATTTATGCACATGGAGCAGCGGTTTTAACTTCATTAACATTAGATCAGTCAGCCTCTGACAAACATGATATCCTGAGTGCTTCTACACAGCTGACAGGTCAGCTCTTACACAGAGATTAGCAGTCCTCTGGATGGATCCTGAGCTCCACCAGAGCTATCAGTACATTTTAATTAAGATGCCTGTTATTATGTACAAAACTAGATTCCAGTGTTTAAATTATGCACTGGGCCTGGAATTGCAGAGGTGAACTCAGACAAAGCTGAGCTTCTTTTTTGCTGCTTATTGTAAAGGATCGTGCAAGATGAGAAGAAACAGTTTTACCTGCGACACTTTGCGAACCGCTTCTCCACTAATCACCAGGCTCTGAACAAATGACCGTGCCGCCAAAAGTGTACGCGTGACTTTCATCTTCATTTGACGGGGTACATCTCCAAAAGGCCGTAGTGTGTCTATCTGCTTAGACACACACTCCAGGTAGTCCTCACCTGTAATCAGCAAACACATTAAATAAAGTCTTTAAGTAGAAAATCTAACTATTCCTCAAGGTTTGGGGTTAAGCCCTGAAAACCTGAGGCTAAAACAGGCCATTTTACTTTATTTAATTAATTATTTTTTTTTACTATTAAGGTACAAGACAATGTGCCAATTTCAAGTATAATGTGTCCTTGTATTCATTTATTTGACTCATAATGCTCCTCAACAGTAATGAGGAGTTAGACTAAAAAAAAGAAAAAAAAAGAAAGAAATTTCAATATTTCTTTATCAAAAAAATAATCTTACACATGCATCAAATGTTATTAGCTTTGTGGTATTACTGTAATAAACCATACATTGCCGTAAAGCACTGATGTTCAGCTTTCATGACCAGTTTGAATTGTTCTGATAGTATGAGTTATGGTTACATGAAGACAAGAACACTGCTGTGTCAGCAACAACTCGTCAGATCTCATAGGGTTAACGGAACATGAAATAATCACAAGGTGAATAGACAAGTATTACTGTAGCAGAAAGCCATTATTTGACATTCAAGAAATGAGCCAACTGTACCTATGACATATTGCTTGTTTGCCTGGTAAAAGAGCTTCTCCAGCAGCCTCATCCAGAAGTCATTAAGCACTTCTTCCAGGTTGATGTTGGAGCCTCGGTAGTACCTTGTCAATTCTGTGTATAACTCAGAGAAAATCTTGGAATTCTCAATGTATAGAGATCCCCAAGTAGAAGTGAAAGTCTCTTGTAGGTTAATTGCAGAGCGGTTCAGTAACTCTAGGAAGTAACCTGAAAACAACCAAAATGAAACAAAAATGTCAACAGTTTAAAAACATAAACATAAAAATAAGCATTGTTAGCAACTACAGTACATGCTTTTTTATTTTGTGAAATGTTCACATTCTCATGTTTTTGCTACTTCATTATGTGCTTCTCAATTTAGACCTTAATGCCACAGGAGCAAAATAAGTCAGAGCCATTAATACAAAATGTATCAGCCTTTTAGAGCCATAAAGCTGTCTGTAATATTTCCATATGATTATTGTACCATTTTGTGCTGTAGGTGCAGCACTCTTTTGCAAAAAAAAAAGTCTCATTTCTACACACTTTCCCTCTTATTCTTTAACTGATTTGTGCTGCATACCAACAGCCTCATACTGTCAGTGAACCTAAAGCTGAAGTATGTGAGAATGCCCCTCCAGGGGATGTCAGAGAACTGACAGTGCTTTGGGGTGTGGTATATACTGCTCCGAGTAAGGATTTACAGATATGGTTAATAGGCAGATGCAGGCATTCAAGCACACAGACAGATAAACAGACAGAGAGTCAACTAGGCAGGTTGTGAGTCGTGGAGAAAATAATGAAATAATAACATTAGTGTAGGGTATAAAATACAAATTCATGTGCTACACTAATGTTGTATTGTTTCATAATACAATCCAATACAACTTTACCAATGACTACAGCCTAAAAGATATGGCACAAAGTCTTGAAAGTGTTTGTAATTTTAAGCTTAAAACTGATTTAATTTACTGATTTTTAATATAAAGCTGTTATACTGCAATAGACAGGAGTAAACAAGAGTATCAGATAACACAGACATAACTGGTAACTCATTGCTGTCCATGGGTTTCTGTCGAGAGGTGCAGGGATTTTCAGTTTGCTTTCATAAATCCCACAATTTCTGTGGCCAGTGGCATAAACAAGTTTACATCCATTTTATGTATGAACCATGTTTATAAATTCATCCCTGTTTCTCCAAGATTATGACAACAGAAAATTCAACACGACAACAGTGTGCCTGAACTATCCACCCATCCATCCATCCATCCCGGCCAACATTTGCATTTCTTGCTGTATTTACTTACAAATGAGGTTGGCACCTGAGTGAGTGCGAGTGTGCGTAGATACCTGTGTATGTGGTAAGTGTGTGTGTGCTAGGGAGATGGAAGCTGTAATCTGCAGTAGTTTTTACTTTTTATTGTAGGTGTCTTATCTTTGGCACCAACCACCCACAGTTGAGAGGAGCTGCAAAAAGGGGGATGCTGCAGCCCCCACAGGGGATCCCTTTCCTGGGGTTAGCTCACTACCCTGGCACAGTTGGTTTTTTTTGTTTTTTTTTAAACATCACAGTACACACAAACATCCATCTCACACACTCTCTTGCCTATTTAAACAAAATTCAAACGCACCCTGCCTTTTATGTCTCACTGATGACAACATGTGGGAAAAACAGCTTCGAGTTATACAGTAGCAAAGCAGTAACACCCACATGAGAACAGCCAATCACAGCACAGTAAGACAATCACAGCGCTCCGTGTTACATAACATGTTAATATGCTAAGTCCATCCTGACCCATCTGTGTAGCATTATCTAAGCACTGGCCTTGTTGGATACTGTATCTCTGTTCTGCTTTCCCAGTCATTAATAAACACTAGCTGACTTTAGCTGCTTTCTTGTGGTATTTTCACAGGCTCCAAGCTAAAGGGTCTACTCTCACTGGAGGTGTACATTTGAAAGAAACAAAAGTGTAAGAAACGTGTTCATTTTAAAACTGTTTTTTTGTTTTTTTTAATTCCACTAGTAAACACTCTGAGGCTTATAATCCATATTTTTCCAGACTTGATTTTCCTATATGTGATGGTGGTTCTGTCTTGGAAACATCCAGGGATATTGTTTAATTTATATTAAGCTTATATTCTACTTTGTTTTGATTTCTAAAACGCCATACCCTGTCACATTCTTGTTCGGTGCCACATCTAATTGCCTGCTGGCATTCCCTTTTTTTAGTTTCAAGCCATAGACACTGTAAAACTTGAAGCCCACTAGTTTTGGACTGTGCACTTTGAAGCTTCAACGTTAGTGTTTTTGCCCTCTGCCATTTGGTTTTTCAAGCCAGAAGTTACCTTATGTGGATGTAAGGGTGGAGTGCTAATTTATCAGCTAATCCCAGAGGAACTGCAGTTTTTGCCACATCCACCTTGGCTTCATGTTTAAGCTCCAGAGGTTGCCCCTTGCTTCAAGCCCAGCAGGTCAGTAGATTATGTCTAAACCAAACTTATAGTAATGTTGTCAGTGATATAATACTGTTGATTTTACATTAAACGTCTAAGAGGTTCAAATGTGCATGATGACAAGGGTGGTAGGCCAGGTTAAACTTTGTAATATATTCCTTTAGATAAATGGGGCTGAGTAAAACAGTATCATGATTAAAGGCTGAAAAGGTTGGTGCAAATTGCTTCAACAAGATACTAGTGAGCTTCTAATTATAGCTACAGACTTCATAGCACAGAGAAAATGTCAACGTGTCGAATGCCATCTTTGTGATGCAAATCATTTCTTATATTTTAATGCTTGGTGAGATAAATGCTTCTGACATGTAGCAGCTGTATATCCAGCATTTATTTCGCAGCAGCTGCATGACACATCATTCCCCCATTCCCTGACCTCCTGTCACTCAAACTATCTGCAAACACAGCAGTGGGCCAGTCTCAACATACCAGCAGAGCTGTATG
Source organism: Heterochromis multidens (assembly GCA_015108495.1). Lineage (NCBI taxonomy): Eukaryota > Metazoa > Chordata > Actinopteri > Cichliformes > Cichlidae > Heterochromis > Heterochromis multidens. The sequence continues at coordinate 13,876 of VUQS01028543.1, read as the reverse complement.
TATGATAGGAGAAATCAGTTTTTGCAAAATACCCTCCCAGAGTACTCAAAGCGTTTTATACAACATGCCTCATTCACTTCTTCTATGCTTAGTGCTTTCTATCTAGCATTCACACACATTCACTCTCCGATGCATCCATCGGAGAGCAACTTGGGGTTAGTATCTTGCCCAAGGATATTTGGCATGCAGACTGGAGCAACCAGGGATTGAACCACCAACCTTCCAATTAATAGATGACCTGCTCTACCTCCTCAAATGAGCAGAAAAGCACATCCACAATGAGAAACCAACTTCCAAGTGACAGCACATTCATATGTACACATAGAAGGATCTCAGCCCCCGCACAAACACACATACACTATCCAGAGTATACAGCGGCAGTCAGACAGACAGAAGGGAAGCTGCTCTGACAGGTGCAGATTTACTTTTAATCCCTATTAAAAATTATTCCTGCGGTGTACTGTCAGCCATACTGTAAATAAGTCTGGCTAAGTGAAATGGATTTCAGCAGAATAGCAAAGGATGTTGTTCAGCTGCTGTTGTTTTCTCCATTAAATGCACAATCTACATTTCTGTTTACAGTTTCTTGCTTGGGGCATGTTTTAAGTGCTCACATGTGGAGGGCAGATCTTGGTAAATGGTACAGTGCTGTACAGTTCTCCTCTGCCCTTTAGCTCAAGTGAGTAATAGTCATCATTAGTATGACACAAACCCTCTGTGCATGTGTGTGTGTGCGCGCTTGGGCTATTGTGTGTGAAATGACCTTTCTCATTCTTCATCAGTTTGCATCTCCATGACATAGGGAGTCATATGACTTCCCTCTCTATATACGCCCTTTCTTTTACTCTCACCCACAATTCTCCACCATCCCTCAAAGCTTAACCTCTACGCTGTCTCCCCCGGTGTCTGCTCTCTAGGGGAAAGACTGATGGGAGAGGATGCTTAATTGCTTATATCCCCGCACACTGGGTGCAGAGGGGACGGAGTGGACAAATAACAGCAGGAACAGCTGCACAGTATTAGATGTGTTTAAAGTGTGCCTACAAAATATATATATATATATATACACCCACACACACCCACACACATATATATGGGAAATGCTCATATTAAAAATGGCTAAAGATTCAAATAATGAAGTCAGCAAATATACAAGTAATTCTTATAAGCCAGAAGCTCAGGCTTCAGACTGCTTTAAACACCCAGTTTCTGACAGTGTTTGGCATATGATGTGTATGATATCCTTAATGTAGTCTTCTCAGGCACGCAGCTCTGTCTGTGAGAACACAGCAGCCCTATTTGCAAGCGGCAGTCAGTCGGAAGAAATATTTTAATCTATTTAAAAATAACAGTTGCTGTCAAGGCTCACACATTTATCAGGCAAGCATTAAACATTTATCTGGTGGGAACCATACGAGAAACCCTGGTATATAAACTCAAGCTCTAATTTGACTGACAAGTCAATACATACATGAAAGGGAGTCTCTCATACACAGGAAACCCTCTGTGTCCATAACCATACTAGAAACATAATACTTAATAGCCAACAGACTGGGTCTAGCCACAAATACACCATGTGCTGCACATCAAGTTTAAGAACAAGATCATATTATAACCTTATCCTTTGTTGCCCAAGTTCAACTCAAACAAGCTGTACATATAATAAATAAGTAAATTTTGCTACTGATTGTGGCATTATTATGACTTGATATAATGACAATATTGTATCTGCTACAAACACCAACCACAATTAGTGCATTTTCTCATAATTAACGGCTAAAACTTTCCTTAATTTGACAGCAGATCAAGAAAATCACTAACATCACTAAAGCTACACTCTACCCCCATCACATTCTGGCTTTCATTCTTTCATCTCTCTAACACACACACACGAGCTAAGTGAACCATGTGTGTCTTAATGACTTTCTTCCTGCGCTGAGTGGGGAGTTAATGATTTCATTTGTAATCACTCTGAGCTTCACATCTAGGCCACCTTGACATGTCAGAAGCTTATTTTAAGTCTATTCCTACATTCTCTTATTTGGATGCTTTGAAACCTGATAACACACACACACACACACACACACACACACACACACACACACACACACACACATACACACACACACACAATTTAACACCTCATATAACTACTCTCAGTTGTTCTACAGCCCCCTGTATTCTTTTATGAAATCATACGCTACTTTAAACCAGACAAGTCGCCTCACCCTCCATGTGCCCTCTTCACGTGACCGTCTCTCTGTCTTTAATCCTCTTCCTACTACTCAAGTTGTGTTACTGACAAGAGATTCACATAAAGGTACCAGTGATGTTCCTCCAGCTGCCAATCACTCTTTCTTAGAGCTTAGACTGATCTCAAATGACTTTCTCACATCAGGGTATTAACTGACTGAGACTTATGTCCCTCATACGATGGATTTAAGGGTCTGGGAACATTTACCACTGTCTAACAAAGTTGGAACTCATGGAACCCATATCAGTGAATTGAAAATTACAAATTGGTCTGTGATTAGGCTCATTATAAAAGTGCAAATTCTTTTGTAGAGTGCCTATTATCACCTCACTCTCTAGTCTCCAATAAAACTTACTTAAGTGTTTGTTTCCTCTAATTGGCAGTTAACAGTTTCTGGCATGTGCAGAAAATGTTTTGAAGCACTTGTGACCATGCTTGAACACTAAAAATACTTGCAATTCCAAGGTTGTTGCAACAGAATAACACTATAATCAAAATAAAATAGAAAAATTATTAAAGTAGATGTGAATGCTGACATTGTGCATACTGTATTTACAGAGGCTCATCCACTCATTCCCATATAACTATTATATGGTCATAAATAGCAAACTAGCACTAGGATATGACAAATGAGCTGAGTTTTGGCAGAGCACCACGTACTGACAAGGGACAATTGCACAGAAATGGGAGATCAGTGAAGGAATGAAAAGGGCGTAAAAGAAGAAAATGGGGCTGCAAAGGCAGCAATTGTATATTTTGTTCTTATTTGACAGCCTTAATTCTATTTGTCCATTTGACAAGTGCTGAAAAATCATATTAGCTGGATGGTTCCTTGGCAGAGAAGAGAGAGGCAGGGAGCAAACGATGAAGCATATGCCAAGAGAGAAGGGGGGAGGAAATCAGGTGGCAGAGATATATTAAAAAATAAAATTAGAAAACTACTACTTCTACTTCTGATGTGCTGTACGTTGAAATATATTTTGGTCGTGGTTTTGATTTTGATTGGTTGATGGCTGGGCATTCAAATCCTTTCCACGGATATTAGACACTAGCACAATGATACTGTTGCTCCAAATTATCGCATCTTCTATCCTGACCTCCACCTGACAGTGTTGCTAAATTACAACATTATTTGCAAATTATACAGGAAAAAAAGAGGAAACAAAATGACTTTCCCTTGGCTGATGGCCTAATTTCCACTAAATGAATCTAAATGAAAAACAGATATAAGGTTCTGTGATACCCTGCTAGCTAACAAATATCCAAATTACCAGCAAGACCCAAAAGATATCTTTCACCTGAGTGATGCACTCTGGTACTTTCACTACTATTTTCCTACTTATCCCAGGATAATGTAAATAAATAAATAAATAAAACATGCATAAACAAACAACTGCTGTCCTGGGTACAGTGAATGCACAAATGATGGTCTGGGAGCTATTAGACTGTTTATGAATCAGACTGACTCTCCATCAATAACAACACTTCATCACACACGCTGTGCTCCAGGAACACTGTGAGCCCCTTAGTCAGAATTTAGATGCTGTTAAAAAGGCTCTTATATTAAACAAGCCGGCACATCACATAATGCATGTCATTTATCAACAGGCCCTCTGTGAAAGCCTTTACTCCACTTTCTCTCTGTCTCTCCTCTAAATTTCCCTGGCTGGAATTATGCACCATTTACCCAAAGCTGTTTCTTTTTTATCCAGCTGGTTCTCTTTTTCAGACTTTTTTTTTCTCCCTTGGTTGTTTCCAACAGAAGTCCATACGGTTTCTTATCCTCACTATCATTTTGTTCTCTTTTTTCCCTCAATTTACTTTCCACTGCATTCCTCAATACCATCCTTCCTCACTCAGCACTCCTCTTCCTCTCTCCCTTTCTCTCTTTGTCTCTTTTTTTCATTTTATCATTCTAAGGCGTCATCACTCCTGGTGAGTAATGTGTTTGGCATAATTAGGCTAGTCTACTCCAGGTCCCCACCGACATGATTTGCATGCAGATAAAATGAACCAACTGAGGACCACAATGGGAGGCGATGTCCTTGTCTTTTATGACATCATCAGAGGTGACCCTAAAAGCAGGAAATTAGAAGGTTTGGTGTTACAGTACGAGGTGGAAGTGAGTCAACTCTCTTAGCTAATTATAGAAACATTGCAACATAAGTGTAAAATGTGTCACGAGTGTACAGTTCCAGCAGTTGTACAGTTCAGGGATATCGTGATTTGGTGAATAAAAATGCAGTGGAGAAATACGCTGGGCATCCACTGGTCATGAGAGAAAAATGTTTATTCCCCAAAAGGTCGCAAGTAGTTGCTTGAGGTTGCTGGCAGTTGCTAATGTGAAATAGGTCACAAAGAGGTGCATGGTGCTGCACCAAAAACCTTCTTGAGATTGCTTTGGTCACTAGCAGGTTGCCACTAATTTGTATGGCAAGGCAAACATTCACTGTTTTGACTTTGCGTTGCACTTTTTCAAGTTTCACTACAGCTCAGAGAATAAATGGCATGTTTGCAGACAAGTCGGTGTCTTTCACACAGACTATGGACGACCGCAGCAATCTCCTAGCAACCAAAGCAATCACAACCAGGTTTTTGGTGCTTTGTGACCAATGTCACCAACAACCTCCTGTAACCATTCTCCAGCCAGTTGGGGAACATACATTTTTCCCTAGGTTGTCAGGGGATCACCAATGGGTCGCTAGGCCTGTCTGACTGAGGTCAAAGTAAATGAGGTTGTGGTCCAAAAACACCTGACCTTGTAATGTACTTGCATTTCTATAGAACTTTCCAAGTCATAATGACCACTGAAAGCACTTAAGATTGCAAACCACATTTAACCCCACATTCATATACTCCTTTTTTGTACACATTTAGGCACTTTATCTACCTCATATCCATGGCCATGTCTTTGGACTGTGGTACCCAGAAAGAACCCATGAGGGCACAGAGAGATCTTGTGAACCCCACATAGAAAGGCCACATCTGGGGTTTAAACCAGGAACTTTCTAGCTGTGAAGCAACAGTGCTAACCATCACACCACCGTGCCACCAGGGTGACCTTGACTCTTGACTAGAAACATTTCCAGGCTTCATTTTTATATGTTACATGTTTTTTAGTTTTTGGTTAGGTTTAGGCACCAAAGTTATTTGGCTAGAGTAAGAAAAAGATCATGATTTGGTTTAAAACTACACCCTTTAACACTGTTTAACACATGCTTAATCCGTTCATATAAAAATGGTGTAAGATAACAATTAATCAGAGGACTGTTAAAATTAAATAGAAGGATCTTTGGGAGTTCTATTAGTTT
>VUQS01028539.1:0-12159 GCA_015108495.1 Heterochromis multidens | reverse complement strand
TACAATAATACAGAAAACCCCAACAATCAGATGATCCCCTATGAGTAAGCACTTGGTGACAGTGGGAAGGAAAAACTCCCTTTTTTACAGAAAGAAACCTCCAGCAGAACCAGGCTGAGGGAGGCACCCAGCTGCCTCAATCGGTAGGGGTGAGGGGAGAGTGGAGAGAGAAAAGAAGATGAGAAACAACCCACAAAAAACACTGTGCGAGATTGTGGCACCAGCAATGGCAAAATAGACACATGCAGCTCCAGAGCCAGAGATACCTGCAGAAAGGTTCAAGGAGAGAGCGGACAGAGTGAAAAACCACAAACTACGTGAGAGAGAAGACAATACCTCAATACATGGAGAGTAAAAGAGTACAGAGGTACTCAATACATTGTGAGATGTCCCCTGGAGCAGCATAACTAGGGGTTCAGGGTCACCTAAGCTAGACCTACTGTTACTCTTATGTGGAACTGGACCACATGGGCTAGCCTTTGCTCCCCATGCATATGGCCTGACCCTGTTCCAACTCACTGATTGTCCTACCATGGACAAGTTTGTGCAGGTTTTAACCACTGCATACTGTGAATTCCCCACAAGACCTTCCATTTGGAAATGCTCTGACCAAGCCATCACAGTTTAGCCCTTATGTTTGCCTATTTTTCCTATTTCTAACACACCAACTACAAGGATTCACTCTTCAGTTGCTGCATGAGATGTCTTCTACCTGCCTGACTATCTTGATCTAATGATACCTGTCAAGAAGTTAAAGTTATTCACTTCATCTGTCAGTGGTTGTATTGTTGTGGCTGACTGGTATAATATATAAATCTAATGTTAATATCAAATTCCACAGTAGACTGCAAGAACCTAGGTATCACCCTGTTGCGGCTGAATTAAAGCAACTCCTGCCCACTTTGCATGCTGGTCTCACTCGCTGTTATGAACAAAGACAGTGCTGCCATTCATCATGTCAAATGCGGTGCAAACAGTCAAGCAGGTGCAAAGATTTTAGGGGACGAGTTTACAGCACAGTTAAATACGTACAGTTAAAGGCTTGGAGAACAAAGAGTGTCAAGGAGGGTTTGAGTGTGTTCAAATACAACAGGCATTCACATAGCAAAAAGTAAGCAAAAATAGCTTCCTTCTTGCAGAGCTGTTATTCAATATTCAGAGTCACTTGATGTTTCCACCTCGAAAAAACGCATGTATTTATTATTTACTATATATCGAGGAGGGTAAATTGAACCCATGGAGACACTGAGCCTGTGTCCAAGCTCAGAACAGTAAAACTACTAGATTTTCTTGTCCAGATTGTTTCTGTGAGGTACATGCCTATACAAAATGAATAAAATTAAATTCTCCACTTCCAATTTATTATAGCCTGCTGAGGACATAAATGAGACGTCTAAATTCTTAATGTATACAGTAGATCACATCAAAAACCTAATGTCTTCTTTTGTAATCCCAAGTTAGTTGTTGCCAAAGAAAAGCAGCAATCCACTTAATCCTTGAGTTCTGCTTGTACATTTTTGACAACTGTTTATGAGCCCTGCTGTTAGTGTGAAGGGACTGTCAAAATAAAATGATAATCAAGAGAATGACCGTGACGTTCAAACAAGAAAAATGACTGTGATGTCCAAACAATGAAAACAAAAATGATAGCAAAAAAGAAACAAAAAAACAACCCTGCACTTCCTAACTAATCATCACAAATGTTAATAGCAAAGTACAGATCGATGGCTTTATATTGAAGTGACTTCCACCGGTTCTTTTCCTAAATGTCACCTGGATTGTCTTGTTCTTGGATTGGTGGATTTTCTCAGCTCTGCTAGAAGGAAAAGCTCCCCAAATCCTCATCTGATCTTGGCTTCATAAGCTTCACGGGCCCGATATGAAGGTAATTTAGCCGCTGACAGAGCGAGCGGCCTCTTTACAGTCCGCCGTCTCCGTTCAGACTTCACTGCCAGTGCGTTTTGGGAGGCTTGGCATTAGCAGTTAACACCTGAAGGAATCTAATTAACGAGGGAGCGGAGTATTTAATCACGTCTTACGAGTTCACAGTGCACCCTGTACTTCATTTATTAAAAGTATTATGATTTTAAATAAAACCATCATTCACTGTCATGGGTCGGGCATTTTGTGCACACTGAAGGTCTAATTTTAGTGTAAAGAGTTTTCACAGCAAGCAGCATTTTAAGTTTGAGTTAAGGCCAAATTGCTTCTTATAGTAAAAATATGTTTTAAAAAAAAAGTAATTACCCTCCATTTGTTGACTTTTTTAGACATACTTGAAGAAGCAAAAAATAGGTAATCTTTAAAAGAGTGCTTACAGATAAAGGTGGTGCTCTTGAAAAATACCACAAAGCCCATTTTCACCCATTTATTCAATAAAAATATCAATAGATGCATTCTTCTTCTTCTGAAGTTGTATAGTCCCCTTTAGACAAATTGCACAATTGTCCTCTAGTCTCTGACAGTGGCTTGGTGATTTTCTATTATTCTTCCTCAAAAAACTTCCTGCAGCTGCTAAGGTAATGAGATAATTAAATAAACTAGTACCCGCTACGCTACTGTGGCTGCTAAGTAAACCCAACCATTGTATTTCTACCACTGCACTTCACAGGTGGTATGAGATTTTTCCTCCTCTCTTCTATACTTTGGTCCAAAAACACTATCTTTGATTCATCTGTCTAGAGCACATTATTCTAAAAGACCTGGTCTTTGCACCTTATGTTCATTGGCAGGCTGAATTTTGTCCTAATGTTCTTTTTGGACAGTGAAGGCTGGCACATCTCCCATGCCAATTTGTGCAAGCACTTTCTGACTGTGCTCTGACACCAGGACCTACAAGAATTAGCAGCAGATTGTGAGATGAAATTTGGGGGTTCTTGGAGATTTCTTTTATTTGGCAGTCATTTGAAATTATGTGTCCTGTAGATGACGTTCATTACAAGGAAAAAAAATTGTTTCAAATAATTTGAGGTCTTTTAAAATCCCTTGCATGAATCACAACCAACCTTTTCTGGGAAGGCCTAAGATATATCTTTAGACTGTTGTTCTCATTTTGTGGTGGCAGCTGTAGCCAGGAGGTAGAGCGGAATCTTGGCACTAATCGGAATGCTGGTGGTCCAATCCCCAGCTCCTCCAGTCTCTAATGTTGAAGTATCCTTGGACAAAAAAGAGTGTGAGTGTGTGCATGAATGTTAGACAAAGTGCTTAAAGGCATTGAATAAAAATGCTGAATGGGTGAATGAGTCTTGCAGTTAAAAGTGCTTTGAGTGCTCATTTAAAGTATAAAAGTGGTATATAAATACTCGTCTAGGCCGAAAACATACTTACATACTTTTTTTTCCTTTTTTTTAAAAAGGAGATTTATTTGAATTATGTAAACAAGTACATATTACTAGTTTCGTGTGTTTTATTTGTTGTAAATATCCTCTTTATTAATAGGAATTGGTCCAAATAGAATCAAGTGTTTACTTTTAATATATTTCAACAGTTTCAATGGGTTATATTTGTATTCATCACAAGACTGTAAACATAGACTGTATATAAAAGATGGCTGTCACCACGGTGATGTCATAAACTGTTTTCTGGATTCTGCATTTTGAAACTTCAAAATATATATTCTTTCATAGATTTAAATTTACTGGGGGGGAGTGGGGTAGAAGTGGCCCTATTTGAATAAGAGGAGTTATCAGCTAACCCTAGCAAGCTAAATAATGTGTTAAGTACAAAGTTAAAGCACTCTCTATCACACAGACAGCAATAATATTTGTCACATAATTCCATGAAAAAATTCTCCATGAGGCACCAACATCAGAAATGTGACTCAAATTAGAGGTTGTGAGGTCGATCAGATAACTATTGGCTACAGTAGCCTGTTGGCACACCAGTCAATTATACCCTCAATGTTATATCAAGTTGGATGTGTTAGTTAAAAAAAACACCCATCATACAGTTGTTAGAAAGGGGAAAACCTTCCCTAGAGACCAAACACCAAACCCATTTTTTGTACCAGGCTGTGAACATGCTTTTTAATGCAGTAAAGTTGGGCATTTTAACATGGGAGTCGTCTGTGAAGATTTCCACGTATTGACAGCCAGCCTCAAGTGGCCAGTGAAGGAACTGCAGTTTTTTAGCTCTTCCATGTTGGCTTTATTTATCAAGCCCCCACTTGGTACAAAAGTGGCAATTTTTTTGTCTGTTTGTTTTTTTAGTGGTGAAAAGTAATATTGACTAATTGACTACAGTAAAATCATACGGTACACTTAACACTAAGTGCATTTTACCAATGGCACGTCAGTAACTTAATCATTTGAAAGAAGGACTTTAAATTGTGGATTTTAAGCAGTTTGGTGGTTCTGATAGGTTTATATTCACTTCAGTAAAGGAGCTAACTCATTTTTCATGATGACAGTTTTTCTGGAGTGTGACATTTACATATGTGTGTGAAACATGCTGTTGCATAGAATTACAACATTTATGAGGAACCATTCATTGCAAACTGAAGTAGATATACATTATATGCTGTGACCATTAATTACATCCAGTTGTGTGATTTAATTTGATTAGTCAGAGTGGCTCCTGATTTATTCTCTACTGTACTTGTAGCAGATGTCTAATAAATGGAGCTACACTGGTTCCAAACTTGTACTGATGCAATCGGCACGTCTTCTTCTGCTGGATGCTGCCCAGATGCATGATTCACTTCAGGAATTATTCTAATCAGTGTTGCATGTGAATCAAATGTGGCTCATACAGTAGCTGGCGATGTGGATTTTTCCTGATTTATAGCCTCCAGCTCAGTCTGTAAGCATATAGACTTAATTTCCCAGGATTACTAACTAAATGCATCAAAACAGCATTTGATGGTTGATGCAATGCATTAGGAAGAGGATCTGCAAACATAGAACTTAAGGTGGAATTGCACTCATTTTTCCTCATTTTCTTGTGCTGAAATTACAGTATAGCATTTGGTGGATTGTATTATCCAAACATTAAATTTCAAGAGGTTCTGTGATTAGATAGAAACACACTGTCATGTGCTTTATGGAGCCTTTAAATATTTCTTAGTGGCAACAGATATTTGCTGGCAATATACACACCACTGAGGAATAAATGAACAATAGAATACAGTGAAATAAATGTTTATCTTCATTTTCTCAGCAGATTTGTGCTAAGAACAAACAAAGAGAATCTGCTGCAAATACAGCTGGATATACTGCAGCAGTTGTTAAGAAAAAAAAAAGACAAAAACTAATCAAAACAAATGCCATGCATTAGTTACAAGTGCCCAGACCTTGGCCAGCATGCAGGATGTTACAGCCCAATGACTTCCTCATTTAAATTATGACCGAGTAGAATAACAATAACAACAACCCAAGACAGAACCACAACCAAGACACATCAGGCCACAGTCCAAAGCAAAGTAGTTCACAGAATTGCACTGAATACATTGTGTTAACTCTTCCTAACAGTAGCTCTTTTGCAGCGCGGCCTTATACACTTCCCCAAAACAACAACAAATGTTGCATGGAAAGAATGTCAAAGTGTGTTGTGTAAGTCTCTTTGTGAAATGTCCATGGTTAAAAAACAGTTGAAAAGCACAGCAATTTCTCACAGTTCTGAGGGTAAGCGATTTAGTGACTTTCAGCCCTTCTTACTTTAATCACTTTAAAAATGAAGCTGATTAACAGTGGTGGTAGGAGGCACATGCTGCAGCATATCTTCCTCTCCCTGCACAGCCTATTCTTTGATGTTGTTGTTTTTGTGTGTTGCACCGCCCCATCATTTGAATATCACACAGAGAGGGGGCTCCTACTCGGCCACTTGCTGCGCCTTTGTTGCTGTGATTAAAGCAGGTGTCGCGCAGGGTTGTGTTTGTTAATGACAGTTTGCATTTAAATAGCTGTCACTCGGCTGTCAAGGGGAGGGGAGGAGGGGAAAATGTTTGTTTCCGGGCCTCCAACGTACTCAGAATGCATCTCTTTTACATAAGCTTAACCTAGCTTTCCAAATGAGCAGGCAAAGTTTTGCAAGAATGTACCTGTAAAGACTCTCCACTGATGTTAGCAAGTGATGAAAGTCCAAACTTTAAAAGGAGGGAAAGTGCAAACTAATAAACCAGTTGAAAGTGCTGACTTGTTGTTATTAGGTTTTAGCATGAAGTTCTGAAATAACTTCATCATGGTATAGAAGTTTTTAAAAATATGAAAAAATGGAGCTCAGAGAAGGCCTTTCTGATTTGAAAGGGACACCAGGCCTGAAACTTTACATGGCTTTCATGGTATTTGTCCATGTCTTCATCAACTACTGTGGTTATAGTTAGAATCAAGTGATAGGGTGGTGAGTTGCTCCCATCTAAAGGTCACAACACCAGCAAGCATTTTAAATGCAGTTATATAAACAACCACTAGATGTCTCTTAACTTTAAGGTCAGTGTACTCCTACTGCCCATTCCCAGCCCAGATAAATGGGAACAGTTGGGTCAAGAAGTGCATCCGGTGTAAAATCTTCGATGATATGGTGGATGCTGCATATGTAGCTGCCAGGCAGGAGGAAAAGAGGAAGACCTCAGAGATGGTTCATGGATGTAGTGAAGGAGGACATGAAGAGGGTTAGTGTGACAGAGGAGGATGCTAAGGATAGGGTGAGATGGAATCAGATGATCCACTGTTGGAATCCCTAAAAGGAAGCAGCCAAAAGACGAAGGAGTTTGTTTATTTAATGAACCATTCAAGCATTAAAAAGGCATCCCACTCAATGGATGAACCAGTGTTGTGTCTACACATAGCAGACAATCCTGTCACAAAAACAGTTTTTTGTCATTTCTTCAGTTGAATCTATGAAAAATGCCTAAGATATCAGAGTTTAAAAAATATTATTTTTCCACCAACAAGGTGATTCCCAATGAGCTATAACAAGTAGAGGGCAGGCCTAAAAGAAATCTCTACAGCAGATGAACAGTGTCTGAAAGTCATGTCCTTAAGAAATAAGAAAAAAATCCAGCAAAGACCTGACACAGGACCGGAGAGGTGCATCTGACCCTTAAGTTGATCCATCTACTGTTCACTGAAGCCTCATCAGAAATGGTGTCAGCGGAAGGGTGGCTGTCAAGAAGCCATTCTTAAGGAAGGAAAAAAGGGAGAAAAGGCTGAGGTATGCCAGATTACACAAGAAGTGGACTGAAAATCAGTGACAACAGGTCGAATGGAGTGATGAATCCAGATTTGAAATTTTTGTTTCAAATCATAATCAGTATGTACAGAGGTCAGGAGAGAGGTGCAACAGTGAGTGTCTACAGCCATCTTTAAAACATGGTGGAGGCTCATTTCAGCCAGTGGTGTTGGAGATCTTGTCAAAATTGATGGAATTATAAACACAAAATCAGATTTTGATTCACCATGCAATATTGTCTAGAAAGCGTGTGATTTGCAACAGCTTCTTTTTTCAAAATGACAATGATCCCAAACACACTGCCAATACAGAAAAGCATATCTGGAGAAAAACATATAGTAGAACACTTTGAGTCATGGATTGGCCTCCCCAGAGCCCGGACCTCAACATTACTGAAGCAGTGTGGGATCATCTTGACAGAAACGGAACAAAAGGCAGCCAACATCCAAAGAAGAGCTTTGAATGTCCTTCAAGAAGCCTAGAGGACTATTCCTGAAGATTATTTAAAGAAATGAGAAGAATGTTTTCCTAAGAGAGTTCAGGCTGTGTTGAAGAATAAAGATGGCCATACCAAATATTGACCTTCAAGGTGGCTAGAATAGTACAAACTCTGTTTGCACATGTTTCAATAAATCACTGCACCTATTTCCCGTTTTTGTAACAAAATATAAAGAAATGAGTGGTGGCACAATACCGTAAACCACTTTTTGCTGCTACAGGAGATAAAAATGTTCAGCAGATATCTTTATCAGTAGCACAGTGTTTTTTGCATCTCTGTGTGTGTGTGTGTGTGTGTGTGTGTGTGTGTGTGTGTGTGTGTGTGTGCTTTTAGCTCTGACAACAACCAACACCAATTTGACAGCTGTGCGAATAAACAATACTCAACAAAAAGGATGAGCTTAAAGTCTCCAAAATGCTCAGTAGAGCTGAGAGGAGCTGCAGTGAGGTGTTTGTAATGAAAGACAATAATTTTCATATATGTAGTCAATCAGATCAGTTATTACTGCAAAATATTAGTTTTAATAAACATGCATGTAGTGTTGGCATCATACAGAGGAGTGCATGCTTGAAACTTAGTTTAGAGCAAATATAAGCTGAAGCCCACTTGGCTTTATTTTCACTACCATGTAGAAAGACTGTATATATGCAACTGCCACCTATCTTATTTTACATTATATCTGAACTCTCAAAAGTCTGAGACTTAATGTGCTCGGGTATGTGTCATATTTCCTAAAGTTTCCCTGCATTTTAATACGGTTTCTGAAAACAGAACATGGTCCACAGAGAATGCATCATGGCACAGTGTAGCATCCTTTTCAGAGGAAAGTGACAACCAGGAGGCAACATGACATTTTCTGTACACTAAAACAGGTGGGTTGTACATAAAGTGCATTTCACAGGACAGTGGGGGAACGTGGTATGAAGACACAATGGCAAAATGGCAAGTGAAAAACAAAAAGGATGCCTCGCTGAGGTATTACCTCTAATCAAGGCAAGAACAGTGTAGGACCTGTATGTCAAGAACAATTGTATTGTCCTTGAAAAACACATTCCTCATTACAATAATGGTTCCTCGGTTGCTCTATATTTTGGTTGTTTAGCTGCCCTTGATGGGTCAGCAGTAGTCAGTCATTCATGAGCCACTTTCATCATACCAAAGTTGGTAAAGCAAAGTGTAAGGGGGAGAAAATTGCCTTCTGGAAGTAATTAACCATAATCATGCTGTTCAGTAGCAATTGGTGGCATTAGCTTACCTTCACTCTTAATCACTGTTTGTTTATAAGCACCCAAGGGTTCTAAAAATTTAAATACAAGCATAGGACTGAAACTTCAGATGTGGCTTTATGGATATGTATGGCACATTTTCAAACAACAAAACAGAGAATCCTGAAATGGCTTTTGGCACAAATGAGTGCACTTTACAGAGATTACCATCACTAAAACAAAAAATACAAACATGTTTTGTTTTGTGTGCGTGTGTGTGTGTGTGTGTGTGTGTGTGTTACTGACAAAACTGCTTGCTTTTTCATGTGTACTTGCCTAGCATGTCAGTTCAATTAAAATAAAAGATGTGCACATCAAATCCCCAATCCATTGTTTTACAAATATGTATTCAGTCTGAATCTAATTCTGTTTATTAGCACCAAGAAACCAGGTTGCTCATTACACTCACCTATTGATTGCCTCATCCCCTAGAGAAGGGAGATTAGTGGTCAACTTTCAACACCTCAATCAATAATCATCTCCCTAATTGGGTATTAGCAACAAGAAAGTGGACTCACTTGTCACATAAACAAGGAAAGAAAGGCTAAAAATTCAGCATTCTGAGGCAGAGGTTTTGGGTGTTATTCAGCCAAAGCCTGCTCTCATGACTTTAATTAAATCAGGGTGGTACTCCAGTTAAGGATTTGGTGTTTGTGCTGTCTGTAAGAGCAACATCATCATCGAGAACTTACTGAAAATAACACAAACCCATAAAAATGGGTACATATATTTGCAGACTTTCTTATGGAGTTCTGTTTCTGAAGAAATTCATAGATGAACCGACCAATTCTAAGACAAACAAATCACCTTCAGTAATGCAACAGTTTGTGGCCATGACCCAGCAACTTATTTTCTGGAGTTAACGTGAAATGCAAAAACAAGAGTTGTTGGTATTGTTCAGATTTTCTCCACAAATGGTCAGTGAAACTCAAGCTGTGCCACTTCAACTGAGTCCAAAACTACTGATAAGCATTTGCATTCTTTTGGTGCACATGGCATTTATCTGTAATTGATTTGTCTCAGCCACTGTGAATGCCATACACCATGAGCACATTCGCCGACGCTCTCTCTCTCTCTCTCCCTCTCTCTCTGTCTCTTTTCCTCTGCTTGCCATGCTTCCCATCTGGCTTCCCATCCAATAAGAAAAGATTCAAGGCGAGCACAGAGTCACACAGCTTCTCGCTCTATCTAGATAATTGAAACAAATGCCCATTTGAAAGCAAGACTTTCTATGCTTAATTTACAGAAAATGCAGTTCTAAAGCATTTTTAGAGGCAAGAACTCTCCATCACTGTGCCCCATTCACAAGTGCTGACAATGTAGCTGCTCTCAAAGGCTGCTTGAAATGAGAAGAGAGCCTAATGTTACAGATGATTCTTGTTTCCTGAGGAGTTAAATACAAATAAACAGAAAACATTGATCAGAATACATTAGTTTTAATTGGAGTCTGTTCTACTGAAATTTTGTGAAATGAGCACATTGTTTTGAAATTTAAATACATGCTCTGTGCCCATAGAGTGGAAAAAATAAATTTTCCCCACTAAAGCTTGTAATAAAAGCAAGATGTAGTCTGACAATGATGGAAAAAAAATAGCAGGATTGTGGCTGTGGGGGAGATGTGGGAGAGAGGAAGCTATTGTAGCGTGCCAGTTAGGTTTAACCTTGAATTTTTATTTAACTCTGCTCTGCTTAAGTAGACAGTGTTGTATGTGCAGCATTTTAACAGCATTTTACCAGTATTTTATCTTAAAAGGTCACTGCTGACCAATTAGCCCGTGCCTGGCACATCTGGTGTTTCCCATCCCACAAACCAGTCAGGTCGCTAAAAGCCAGTTGTGACCTCTGTGACCTCAGGCAAAATAATCACAACTCACTGACTTTTACAGCTGTTTAGTTTGTTTCAAATGCCAGATACTGCATTTATCACAAATGCACTTTATCTTTTATATTTATATTAATTTTTTAACATAATATTTTTGCTTCCTAAGTTTGCCTTTTTTTCCCTGCATTGTAAAATGGCTTTTATTATGTAACCATGTTTATATTTTTAAAACTCCTTGAAGAACTCATTAAAAATTATAGCAACCACTACAGCAAAGACACACATTTTTGACAGGGTTCACGTACTGGTTTGGACTTCCTTTTTTCTTTAGAACTGCTTTAATTCTTCATGGCATAGATTCAACAAGACGCTGAAAACATTCCTCAGAGATTCTGGTCCGTGTTGACATGACAGCATCACACAGTTGCTGCAGATTTGTTGGCTGCACATCCATGATGGGAATCTCCCGTTCCACCACATCCCAAAGGTGCTCTATTGGACTGAGATCTGGTGACTGTGGAGGCCCTTTGAGTACAGTGAACTCACTGTCACATTCAAGAAAACAGGTTGAGATGATTTGAGCTTTGTGACATGGTGTGTTATCCTGCTGGAAGCAGCAGTCAGAAGATGGGTACAGTGTGGTCAAAGGGATGGACATGGCCATCAACAATACTGAGGTAGACTGTGGTGTTTAAATGATGCTCAGTTGGTTCTAAGGGGATTAAAGTGTGCCAAGAAAATATCCCCCACACCATTACACCACCAGCAGCAGCCTGAACCATTGATACAGGTCAGGATGTATCCATACTTTCATGTATACAACAAATTCTGACCCTACAATCAAAATGTTGCAGCAGACATCAAGACTCATCAGGCCAGGCAACATTTTTCCAGTCTTCTGTTGTGTGGTGAGCCTGTGCAAACTGTAGCCTCAGTTTGCTGTTCGTAGCTACAGGAGTGTGCTCTTCTGTTGCTGTAGACCATCTGCTTCAAGGTTTGACATATTCTTCATAACTTGGTTGTAACAAGTGGTTATTTGAGTTACTGCTGCCTTCCTATCAGTTTGAAGCAGTCTGGGAATTCTCTGACTTCTGGCAGAAACAAGGCATTTTGCCCAGAGAACTGCCACTCATTGGATATTTTCTCTTTTTTAAGACCATTCTCTGTAAACCCTAGAGATGGTCATGTGGGAAAAATCCCAGTAGATCAGCAGTTTCTGAAATATTCACACTAGCTTGTCTGGCACCAACAATTCAATTTCAATTCAATTCAATTCAATTTTATTTATATAGCGCCAAATCACAACAAAAGTCGCCTCAAGGCGCTTTATATTGTAGGGTAAAGACCCAACAATAATACAGAGAAACCCCAACAATCAAACGACCCCCTATGAGCAAGCACTTGGC
>VUQS01028538.1:0-15829 GCA_015108495.1 Heterochromis multidens | reverse complement strand
GAAAGAATAAAGTTACGTTGAAACCAAGCACACCATTGTTTTTCTTGTGACATTACCAATAAGTTTGATGTGTCACATGGCCCTCTTCCTATTGAAAAAACAAAAGTTGTATCCAAGATGGCCGACTTCTAAATGGCCACCATGGTCACCACCCATCTTGGGGAGTTTGCCCCCTCACATATACTAATGTGCCACAAACAGGACTTTAATATCACCAACCATTCCCATGTTATTACGGTGTATCCATATAAATGGCCCACCCTGTACTTTTATAAGTCTCAAGCAGTTTCCATAAACTACAAAAATCACTGTCGGTGTTTGAGAGGATGGTTCCAACAAGTGCGCGTAAAATGCAGCCACATAATACAGGTTTTATCACCTGGATGTCACAAGCCTCTCAACATTATTATTGGTAACATTAGTGACAACTGAAAACCACAATGCAACAGGTGTAACAAAACAAAAACAACCAACCCCGCCGCCCCCCCCCAAAAAACAACAACAACAACAACAAACAAACAAACAAACAAACAAAATACTTTCTGATGAATGACGATTTAATGATGAACCAACAGATTCTGCAGCACAGTAAGCTTTTAATGTTTTTACGTTAAAGCATCAAGCAAAAAACACACAGACATTCCCTGAATCTGATCGCGCTCTACAACCATGTAAAACACTGCGATAGTGTTTCAGACTGACCCGAACTTATTTTTCAGCTATTTTTCTTAGCTGCACCTCTTTCACGTTCTTTCCTCCACCTTTCTTTTTTATCTGATCGACGTTTGTAACTTTACCTGGTTCATATTGCCTGCAGAAAAAGAGTGTGAGAGAGAAAAAGCGGCTACAGGCGCGTGTGTGTATGGCGTGCGCACCTGTGTCAGGTCAGATCATATAGGTGGACAAAAGATGTTGCAGGACGCAGACCGGTGAGTCGCATTAGGCCGTGGAAAAGGAAGATTAAGACATTTGACTATTGAGGTTTTTCAGATTAAAATGACAGCTGTACCTGTGGAGACGGAGGCGCACAACCTCACTGAGGAGCGCGACTGTTTCAGCCAGGAGAACCAAACTAAGCCGCACGTAAACGAACAGCTGAACAACGCCAACCGTCTTTTTCTATCTATATTGCCCGAAGGACAGGCAGTTTCAGTGCTGATTTGCTTTTTTGTTTTGCTGACCGTCTTCTCATTTTTTGTGAACGCGCTTACTCTGTTCGCTCTCGCACAGTCCGAGGAGTTCTCCTGGCAGCCGCGCTTTATTCTCCTCAAGAATCTTATTTTGAGCGACCTTATGCAGACTGCGACCTTTGGTCCGGCGGTCATCCACTCACTAATCCAGCGCCGCACAATGGCGTTCAACGGATGGTGTTACGTTCAGTACTTTTTGGGTGGAGTCGCCGTTTTCTGTAGTCTTGTTACTATAACTTGTATGGCGTTGGAGCGATATATATACGTCTGTCATGCCATTCGGTACTTGCCGATTTTCACTAAGATTCGCCTGAGGGGTGTCCTGGCCGGAATCTGGGTGTACTCTATTTTCATCTGTATCGCTGAAATTGTGCTGCTGCACAACGGGAGAGGAGAGGAGGATGAAAAGGTCACCACGGGGCTTCTGTGCGAGCCAGACGTTGTGGAACAGCACCTGGGGTTCCCCCGTGCCTCTGCAGTCTTTCGCAAAGTCATGGGCTCCCTCACTCTCCTGCTGTGCCTGCTGATCCATGCGTTTTCCTACTTCAGAATGTACCAGGACGCGCGCAACGCAGTGATACCTTTCAACGCAGTTAACGTTACAGCGCGCAAGACTGTGTTGTTTTACTGCGGAATGCTGTTCCTGCAGCTGCTGCCGCTGCTGATCAAAGTCCTGTCTGACGCGCTGTGGGAGTTCGGGGCCCAAGTGACGATGATGGGACAGTCCTCTCAAGCTCAAGGCCTCTGCAAAGTGAAGTCAACCCCCACGGGCACGGCGGCCGCGCTTCATATATCGCTGCTGATAATGCTTATAGTACCACCGTGCATCAACCCGCTGGTCTACGGGCTGTGGAACGTAGAGATGAGGCAGGCGCTGACCAGCAGGTTGCGGTCGTGGACAGAGAGAAGGGTAAGGGGCGCGATCGAGCGCGCAGCAGAGGGAATAAGACTGGAAAATGTGGCGCGTCATAATGGAGCTCAGGCGGGATAGGCTGATTATCTAAAGAGATACAGTTAACCTGAACAAATTTGATGGAACCAGGAGCAAAATTAATGGGACCAGTTTTCTGTCGTTTATCTTGTTTTTAATACTTTAAGGTAAGAGCAGGTGCAGCGAAGACAGTTCACTTAGTATGTCTGTTTACAAAAGTGTGTTTGGGGAAGCAGTTAGCCTACTCCCGCAACATCTGTGATGTGGGTCACGGTTGTGGACCAAGTTTGGGGATCATAAGTCCCTGCAGTAATCGCATTAGCTTTTGATGTCGTGTTGTCTGTCGTGTAATTTTTACATGTATTTAATTTATACATGTAGTTATACTGTATTCAAAAGATGAAAAGTGCAAGTTGTGGCCAAATGTTGCAGGAGCTGAAAAAGATAGTCTTTTCAAAGTAGCCAGTGCTTTCAGAAATACATTGCGCTTGGTGTGATCAGTCAGCAGGCTGGTGGCAACACCAAAGTATTAGTGCCTCACAACACGTTATTGCAGACACTATGCATCCTTTCTTGGCTCAGTTATGCTGTTCTCGCTGTTGTTAAACCCTTGTTTAGGTCTGCACGCAAATTGTCATGTGGGAGTATTTTTGTACTGCGTTTTCTGCTTTTGAAAGCATAGAAGCAACTTCAGATGGAGTCACTGATATAGTCCAGAAATCGTGTTTGTACAGTTCGGATTTTTTGTTCCGACTGGATTACAGTACATTCCATTTCAATTGAAATAGTTTATAACACATTAAAGTACCCAGCATTCTCTTTAATTTGAGCGGGTTTACATCAATAGAGAAAGAGGTGAGAGATGTAGTTCTTATAGTGCCATACTGCAAGGGCTCAAAGTGAATGGACGCTTCATAAAATGTTCTTAGCCAACAATGCATTCCCGTGCGCAGGATGTTGATAAAGAATTAGGAGTTGTCTTTTAGGTTAAGCTACAAATCTTGTGTATGGCCAGGAAATCATCTGCAGAGTCACACAAATGCATCAAAAGTCATGGGACAACATTTCATTGTTCAGCAGGAAAAGGACTGTACCTGTATGACAGAAGCAACTGAAAAGAGCTTGTCAGAGTGAAGAGACTGAACATCTAAATATCAAACAACTGATCTACAACCCCGATTCCACAAAAGCTGGGATGCTGTGTAAAATGTGAATAGCAACAGAATGAAAGGATTTGAAAATCTCACAAACTCGTATTTTATTCATAAGAGAACATAAAAAAAACATATCAAATGTTTTAACTGAGAAAATTTACCATTTTAAGAAAAAATACAGTGATTTTAAAATCGATGGCAACAACATGTTTCAAAAAAGTTGGGACAGGGCCATGTTTACCACAGTGTAGTATCGCCTCTTCTTTTAACAACAGTCCATAAATGTCTGGGAACTCAGGAGAGCAGCTGCTGAACTTTTGGGAGACGAATATTGTCCCATTCTTGTCTTATATAGGATTCTATCTGATCGACAGTCCTGGGTCTTCTCAGTTGTATTATTTGTTTTCATTTTTCATTTCATGATGCACCAAATGTTTTCAGTTGGTGAAAGGTCTGGACGGCAGGGCAGTTCAGCACCAGGACTCTTCTACTACAAAGCCATACTACTGTAATAGATGCAGTATGTGGTTTAGCATTGTCTGGCTGAAATATGCAAGGCCTTCCTGAAAAAGGTACTATCTGATATGTTGCTCTAAAACCTGTATAAACCTTTCAGCATTGATGGTGCCTTTCCAGATATGCAAGCTGCCAATTCCGTAGGCACTAATGCACCCCCATACTATCAGAGATGCAGGCTTTTGAACTGAGCTCTGATAACAAGCTGGATGTTCCCTCTCCTCTTTAGTCTGGAGAGGGTTGGCCTCGAGGGTTACGTAACAGTGAAAGCAAAATGGTATAGTTCATCAAGTTAAAGAGTGTAAATCACTTTAAAACTACAAACTATTCATTTTACATTCCTGTTTGTCCAAAATATTCCTGAACCTTGGCTATAATCAGGTTCACTACCTCTCACTGCTTTCCTCTATTGAAAGCATTTCTCAAAATATGAAACTTCTTTATTTAATTATGCATATTCAAAAGCCAAAATAATCACATAATCTTGACTGCGTTTTTCTTCAACTCTTAAAGCAGCTGTAATCAACAAGTTTTTAAATAACAATGTTGTAGGAAACCCTCCAGCAGGATTGTGTTGGGTGGCATCGTGCCCTCATCGACATTCAGCTCTCTTAGGCCAAGTTCAGACCTGAGAAAATGTGGTAAATGTTTATGTAAATGTTATGTTATGCAAGTGTCACACCTCTGGCAGCTTGTTAATTGTGTGCATGCCTTTTTAAAAGTTTTCATATACTTTACTGTTGATTGGGTAGAACTTCAGACACAGCAAATAGATAAGAAAGTGTACCTCACAGCCTGTTGCACACTGTTTCAAAGAAACTTTAAACTTTGCACATCATTTTTAGATTGAATGTGCTCTCTGGCGCCATCATATGAGGTGTCAGCTATTCTCTCTCACTCTCTTCCCCTGGATTAGAACTTGTTTGGTTTCCTTTTGTTTGGCTTTAGTAAGATTTCCATTGGTTTTTTAAAATAATCTTATTTTTAGTTTAGTTTAACTAACGTGTATCAGCTGGGTTGTAATCAGGAGTAGTTACTGAAGTCAGAATCAAAAATGAGAATCATAAGTGAAAAAAGATATTAAACAAGTTAAATTTATTACAAACTTCAAGGACCAGTGTGTAGGATTTAGTGTATAGAAACAAATTTGTCTTGACAAGTTAGGAAAATGTGGCAGCTAATGTAACAGGCACTGCCAAAATATTGCTGTTATTATTTTCAGCAAGTGTCTTTATGGCAAAATGTGAGGGGAACATACAGATGCAAAGGAATTCAACAGTAGAAAGCTAAAGTTTAAAAATGTGATGTGATGTGTAGGAAATGTCACCATTGCTGTTTCTTGATTACTAAAAATGTCTGTGATGACTTTTCAAAGTTTTTATCTTGCTTATAAAATGGACTGTTATGTACATGAATTGTTACAACATTGTAAATCAGTCACATTCTTAATGTATTTTTTTAATCAGTCCTCTAGCCAGTTCAGCTGTTGTTGAAGATTTTTCCATCGTAACTGCCAGCTGCTGATTATCGATGTTGTTTCATGCCAATTTTAAAAGTGAAATATTGATCCTCAAGCGAGCAAGCCTTGACTGATTTACATGTCATTCTTTTGCCATCCTGCTGCTGTTATGATTTGTCAGCTTCATCCCCTATGGAGGCCTTATGGCAGTGTTCATTCACTGAGTGACCAAATTTGCTTGAACTTTTCAATTACCTGTTTAGGAGCTCCTGTATGCAAGAACTGTTACTCTAACCATCAGTCAGGTTAATCAAAGCACAGCAAGATTTCTCATACCTACTGCCTAATACATGAAACTGCTAAAGAATATTTTCATACTGGAATCAGGAAGTACGAAGTACATTATGATGAAAGAAGACCTGCCTAACCATATTTATCTGACCTGGTGCCAGACAAGATGCCACCTCAGATGACAAGACCAGTAAAACCTGCAATCTTAACAGCCTTATTGTAAAAAATCAACTATAGCCATGAAGAAAATATACATTGAGAAATGAGCTGGTGGCCTTTAAAATATCAATGTTTATATGATTAGATTTCCTTTTGGATTGTGTTAAAGCGCTGTTGTGATGATACGGTGAATTCTTTTGTTACAGATGTTATCCTCTTTACAAGGAAATCATTAAAACGGATGAAAACAGCTGAGCAATGGTTGTCTTGTTTTCTGCATGACAAGCATGCAAAATAACATTTCTGTTCTTTGACATTTTATTGGTTGTATATAGAGAACACTATCAAATGAAAGCCTTACTTAAATTAAATTAGTGCATAATTTACTTACTTAAATTGATTTATCTGTACTTTTTGCATGTACGTATACTGTCAATTTGTACTTGAGATATACCCTGATTTTTTATTTTTAGATAAACATCATGGCACAAAGCTTTCATGCTTTCATAATTCGAGTTCACTGGATTAAAATGGAGGCTCTACTCTTTATTACCGATTGCCATGAGCTGCACTGAGCTCCATGTTCATTATCCATGCACAAGCTTAGCACAGGGTGAACATTCTGAGAGTTGATTGAGCTAACTCTGAGGTGTTCTGGAGCCAAAAACTGGGGGTTTTCAGAGGTTTGCAGGGTTAGACTCAGAATTTGTTGAAGCTGCTTTCTAAAACAGTCCCTTCCTGAACTCTCAAGGAGTCAATAGGGCAATGTACTCACTAACTTAAAAAAAACCCAAAACAATGCACTGAAGAGTGATGCCAGGAAAAATATCTCAAATTGGATAATCCAGAAACACAGAGAGCTATCTGAGGGAGCAGACACAGATACCAGAAGTGGGGAGTAACGAAGTTCAAAATACTTTGTTACTGTACTTAAGTAGAATTTTCAGGTATCTGTACTTGACTTGAGTATTTCTTTTCTGACAACTTTTTATTTTTACTTTTTTTGTTTTTTTAACACAAATATATCTACTTTCTACTTCTTACATTTTCAAAACAGGCTCGTTACTTTAGGTTCAAGACATTTTGAGGGAAGTTATTATTTCCCATCACTTTGCACCTTCGAACATCAAACCGGAAAATGGAGGGAACAATAACATATAAGACAATCCTATTGGTGGAGATGAAACTGAAAACATATAATTTATGCATCATTTGTTGCACTATAGTCAGGGGTTAAAGAAGGTCTGAATGATGCAGATGTTCATAAGCTGTGTTTGCTGTACTTCAGTATCTAGTTAATCCTACAGAAGAGGAGTGAGCATAAAGGGAGTAACAGTTTTGAAGTGTCAGGTAATTTCAGATGCAACATTTCTAACAGCTCAAAAAATATCAGCAAACACACAAACAGCGTGTCACAAAATGTGTCTGCTACCTAAAGGTACAGCTGCTGTATTTCCCAGAGAGAGAAAAGAATGCAGGAGAAGTTCACTCAGAGATGGAGACAGATGTAAGAAAGCCAGGACAGGAGAGGAAGAAGATAGATGTAATGGTTTGTAATGGTAAGCACAGCTCACTGACATATGATAGACTGGAAAGTTAAAGCTTACATGTAATGCACTCATTCATTTTAGAGTTTGTTGCACACATATTGGATCTACTCATGACGTCTTGCTAAATTGTGTTTTTGTGAAAGGTCCTGCAAAGCAAACTGAAGCTGGTATTTTTGCAGTACTGTGGTGAAGTTAGATTCTCTAGCTGAATTCCACCTGTATACTAGCTTTATACTGCCTAAGGGTTGGAAATCAGCCATGATAGCTTATGTAACATCTGCCTACATCTTATTGAATTCAGATGTATGAATCCACAAACAGCAGGAAACCTCAGATCCGCAGCAGCTCAGGTCAGCTGATCACAGCTTGTACACAAAATCAACTTGTACTCACAAGAGAAATTAATGTGACTTATTTCTAACTGATTCTTTTCTCCAGACTGCACCACTACAACTGATCTCAGGTTTCCCACACCTACCGAATCCCATTTTAACCCCTGACTGTACTCATTTTTTTGTTTAGGTGTGGAGACAAAGTCACCCATCTACAAGTAGGCAACAGCAAATAGAGTTAGTTTTTGCCTTTGTTTCTCTCTGTGTTGTGTTCTACATAACAGGTGGTCAATAATATACATACAGGCTCAAATATATACGTACACCTCCACTAATATTTGGTTAAATGTTCCTTAGCAAGTTGCACCTCCGCCAGACGCTTTTGGTAGTCATCAACAAGCTTCTGACATCCCAGAAAGTTGATTCTGTTCATCTGGACGTTTTTAGTGGGAGAAACGTTTCGTCACTCATCCAAGTGACTTACAGTACATTTGGATAATGACTGAAACCAGCACCACTGACTAACAGTGGCTCATGGGCTCAGTTTCATGATCATTAATATGCAAATTGTCATGATCATTGGCCATGAGTACCATTCACAGAGTGATTATTTGGCTGGATATTTGACCACTCTTCTTGGCACGATTGCTGTACAATCATTCTACCCTGGAAAAAGAACAGTTCAAAGAAATTCAAATTCAAAACTTTAAGAAATTAAAGAAATAAAAATCATTAAAAGCCCAAAATTGCGATGATATTCATGCCTATGATGAGTGTATGTAAACTTCTGACCAGTGTACTTTAATTCTTAAGACCATTCTGGAATCAGGCCAAACAATTGGGTAAATCTTGAACTGCACAGATGTCATACCCTACTGCAAGAAAGAGGAACATTAGAAGACTCCCCCCCAAACAACAACAAAACTTAAACAAAACAAAAAAACAAAGAAATTGCTACATTTAATTGAGTCAGAAGAATGCTTCAGCTCAACCTAAAGAAACTCAATTCAATTCAGTTTTATTTATATAGCGCCAAATCACAACAACAGTCGCCTCAAGGCGAAACACATTACTTAATATCACTGGACCAGTGTCATTTGCTGTAGAAAAAAGAATGTGCTTCATTTTACAGGCAGGACAAGGATGCCCACTGTATTTTATTTGTTCCTTCTAACCAGTGACCCACATTTTACACTAGTAGATATGCCAAACTTCCTGTGGTCTCATGGTGTGGCGGTTAACACATTTGCCTTACATGTGAACAAGTCACAGTTTGAGACCAGGAGGAGACACAAACCCAGCCTCAGGAAGTCACAAGTTAGTGTACCCCCAGATAAACGACAAGATTGTGTCAGGATGGGAATCCTGTGTAAAAACTGTGCCAAATCAAATACAGGGATAAATCTGCTGTGGCAACCCTTGGGAAATAAGGGAGTAGCTGAATGTACCTTTAGATCTGCTAAATTTCCTAAAAGGGCAAACATCATTCTTCTGACTTAATTAGATTTTGACAGCATTTCTGTAATAAAGCACTGGGAATAAAGTGAATTAAAGTCCTTTGCCTTCTCGTTGGAGTGTCCAATATCCAGATGGTGAGGCATGTAGTGTACCACATAACTAAATGTTCATAATTCAATTCCAAATCAAATCCTCTCTAAGTTGTTTTTTCTTTCTCCCATGAAATTACTTTTAGTTGTTCACAAAGCACCTTTCAAACCCTGCATAAGGAAAGTGCTGTTCTGAAGCTACAAGTTAATCATGTGACAGCCATAGGTATCACATTAGTACTAGTTGTTGAACCTGTCTTTGTCTTCCTCCTGTCTGGAAAATGACTTCACCTGCTTTGCAGTTTGTGGCCCAAATCCAATCCAACCCCTATACCCTCCCACTTTGTGAGTCATGCTTATGGCTGCTGAATGGATTCTTAATTAAAAGGTAGGGCAAAAACATTCAGGCAGAAACAGGACCTTGTAATTACGTCTATAAATTATTGGAAAAGCTTTGATTTCAGCTTTTCATTTCATTTTATTAAGGTGATTATGTTTTCTGAAAAAAGCACTGCACTTTCATTTGTCTTCATCTTATTCTTCTTTCTTGCTTTTTTAATATTGACCTTCATAACAACAATAATAATAAACAAACAATTATGGAACACTTTTCAGAAAAATCTACAATGCCATGTACAAATGTGTTCAGAATCTCCATGAAAGCCAGTTCATTTAGCTTATTGACTTACATTTTGTTTACCAAAGTTATATCTGTAAGTGCTCTGAATTGCCTCTGTACTGGGCACAAAACAGGTTTTGGGGTTAGAACCACCACTCTGTCTCATCCAGGTTATCTTTTTTGAGTGACTCAAAATAAATCTTTACATTGTTATGTTTATTGGGTGGCTCTCTCTTCGTTGCTATGTGATGAATGAGCTGGGCAAAACAAGAGCATGGCTTAATGGAGTGTCGTTTAGGGAATAACGGTATGAGTCAAGTAAAAGTTAAACACCATTTGAAAATCCTGACTGACACATTTGAGCTGTTTTAATCAACCAGTAAAACAACAGCAGTTTGCTTCTTTTAATAGATGATGTAACTTTAAGTAATGTGCACCCACATTCCATTGCACTTCACAGAACAGAAAGCCAAACAACCCCAACAGGTTTGGTGTATTCCTGTAAAACACAGAGTACTGCCCTGCTTTGACCTGTTTAATTTGTGATTAAAATGCAGAAGCTGACAGTTCCCTCTTAGATTATACTCCTGGCAATAGACCAGGAGTGTTTACTGTAGCATGTTGTCCATAATTTGTTTTAAAAATGTCAGAATAGCTATTGTAAATTTGTTACTGAAGTACAAAAAAAGAACAAGGAAGTTAACTGTATTACATTGTCAGTAAATGCTTTGCTAGTAATAATAACTTCACTGGTGTGTGAGCAGTGCAGTATTAAAAGAATGAGGAAGTCTCCTATCAGTCACAAAAAGAGAACACACAGTCTCACCCGGTCAGACAGGTATAGAGTTGCGTGGACTCCACCAGAGGACCTAAAGAAACCAGCACCTGCCTTCATAAAATTAGAACTTTAATTTAGTCTTTTAAAAATCAGAATTTTGTTCAGGTTTTGCTCTCTTCAAAGCCTCAATGGATGCTGTTGTGAATCGGCCGGCCCGTCCACACTTTTCAGGCAGTCTAACAGGAATGTCTACCCAAAGCTGCTCTGAGAACACCCTGAAGTTTATTTGTGAGTTTAAGCTTGGTGATGAAGATCATAATATTAGTATAGGTCGTGAGCCGGTGTCAGTCATCCTCCCTGCACAGTGCAGCATCTACCAATTGAGGCTACGCATCTGTATGCAGGTATGCAAACCTATACTGAATGACCTATTGTGCAAAGAATGTTTTGTTAGAAGACTGTACTGGATGCAGTTCTGGGTCTATAAAGTGAAATCGATCGATAGGGAAGGCCCTAAAAACTGCATGCTTTATAATAGCCCGGGGTGGGGTGGGGTGGGGGGACTCATCTGGTCGCAAAAAAAAAGTTTAGAAAAGTCTGTTAAAAATGATGGTAATGCGCACCTTTTCCTAATGAGTCTTTGGTCTTAATTGCTAGTTTTAAGTCTTCTTCAGTACAGCATGTTGTACATTATGGTCTCATTAAGGGTAAAATAAACAATAAAGTAGGTTATGATTACGGATGTAGCAAAATCATGATTGATAAGACACTAATATATGTGCAGGCATCGTCCCTTCATGCTCATAGTCAAATACATCCCTTGTTTGTCACATCAAGTTTCAAAAAAACAAGGTGGTTAAAACCAAACTGCAAAATCCAGAAATCAACAAGTGATATACAGACTATGGTTTTTAAAGGTTTCCTTTTGGCCCTACTCCTTAGGGGCTGACACATTTAAAAAAAAAAAAAAAATCTTATTCTTACAACTGAAAACTTTCTCAAACTCAAGGAACGTACTGGCTGACATTTTGTTCAGGCAGTTAGGGCTATAGGGTTGGAGTGGTGATGGTGGCAGAGTGGCTTCAGGGATAACATTTGCTGATTGGTCAGCCACTTTTGTCCAAACTGAACTATCACAATAACAATTAGGTCCTGAAATTGAAGCAGCTGAAAGAAGTTGTGAAATTAGGATTGGTTGTTATGTTGTGATGCTGTTAGCCATGTGTGACTAAAGCTTGATTTATGGTCCTGTAAAGGTTGCGCCTTTGCTGTCCGCTCCACTCCAGGCACAGCCCGTCTGCCTGCAGAGAGCTCTGTTGTCAGATGAAGGCAGTGTACAAAGTATGTGGTACAACTGGTCTGTGGCCACTCTTGCTGGTGTTGTTGGTCCGTCAGCCAGCCGCAGAGAAGAGCGAAGTTCTAACATACAAATTGAAACCAAGTACTAAAAACAATGAAAAGTGTCCCCTGCAGCCACTGTCTGTGCTTTTCAAGTTTTTTCGCGGTTCTCTCATTCCCGGTGAACTCCGCTATCGCTCCCTTCTCTATTCCGGCCCACTTGTCAACCAATCAACATTCGGCAGTCGCTTACGTCATCCGCTTCCAGCGACGCGCAGTCGGGATCTTGGAGGACTGCACGGGAGCGCGTCTGCAGTGGGTGAAAACCGCTCTCCCTCCTCTGTCTGACCAAAAAGTGTACGCGTAGGGACACATTTGCGGGACTATAAAACCAGCTTAAGACTCACCTAAGAAGAGACTTGCAAACACTGCTGTTGCTCAGAAAGTCTAATTAAAGATATAAACCAGAATTACCAAGGCTCCAGCTTTTTAACCATACAAATTATGGCAAAGTTAGAGATTTGGACTGTTGGTTGGTCAAAGCAGTGATGCTGCCACTTTGAGTCTGTTTCCTGTTTTTCTTATAAATCTTTACTTTTTGGTGGGTACCAATGACTGTAAAAAAGATGGATGACGTGGCTCCACTTTCTCCCACTGTACAAAAATAAAAGCCAAAATTTCACGTTGATGGGGTGCACCATGTTGCACTTTTGACCGTGACCGTGAACGCGTCCTCCTGCACTTTTTACGTAGCCTGGCTGCTGGTGGTTTTACCGCGACTGACGACTCGTTAAATTAAGGTAAACACAGCCACCTCTATATTTAAAAAGGCACTACATACCATCTAACATCACTCTGTAGCTCTTACTGTTAATGTGTTTGCTGGATTAGAGCCTCTAACACACGCACTGTGTTAGAGGCTTGTTGTTAGCGTTGCTCTCGTAATCCATATGTTTAAGAGATGGCATCAACTGCACACACTCCACAGAGGCCCAGAGTTACTGTAAATATCAGAACTATCTGGAAATTAAATGCTGTCCTTTGAGATTTTAGCATAGGACTGAGAATGAAACAGTTTTACATCCATTACGCACGCCGTGTGAAAGAATTCCAGATTAAAAGTTTTTAGCTCTACATACAAGTGCAGAACTTTGACCTTCATCAGGTTTTATTTAATGCTATCAGAGAAAATCTCATGTCCTCTTCATGCAGCTGACAACATTCAGTGTTAAACACAGAAGCTGTTCAGGTCTGAGATCAGCAGCTTTCTTAAACATCAAACTGAGTTACTGTTTATGCTCCTGATTGTAAAGAGCAGCATGCTTTTACACGAGGATAAGGATATATATGTATATATATTGATAACAATTTAATGGATATATAATCCCTTTGACCTTTTGCCTTTAACTTTCTCAGTTAAACAGCTGCAGCTTTCACTGACAGCACAAAATATGGCAGCTTAGCCTTTGTACTTTTTTCATCAGTTAAATTTGGAGCTACCACAAATAAAATGAAAGAAGATGGATTAAAACAAGTGAGTGTATTCAGCATTAAGAGTGGACATATAGGATGGTTTGTCCTTTGTCACTGGGTGGTGCTGAGGTCTGAATCTGAGGGCAGCTCCTGTAATCACAAAGAGAAAAGAGTCATCACAAACTGTCAGATGTGAAGTTTATCCCTCAAAGCTGAAATAAAGCTGATCCTTCCCTGTTCTTCACACACTTCCGGTTCTGAAGTTCTGCTCTTACATTTGAACTGTTTGTTAGAAAAGACAAAGCTTTATATACTAACAGATTATCCAGGATAATATTTTACCTTTGAGTCGTTGGTGCTTTTTAAATGGAGCTCTGCAAAGATGAATTGATGGTGCAGGTTTACAGTCTTGGTTCAGTCGTGCTGCATCGTGGTCACCTGCAGGTAAACAGAGACAAACATATGGAGGTATTGGTCACCAGTCTTCTGATCAGCTGCCTTAGCACTGAACAACTTATATTAATGCTGCATATTATTTCTCTCAGAGGATGTAAGCTGTACAGAGTACTGCACATGTAACTTTGTGAACAATACATTAAGAATAATTCAGACTGCTTTTTAATTTGGATATTTGAAACAAACAAAGAGCTGCTGCTGAAAAATTCCTCAGTGGAAAATTAAACAAATGTTGACTTAATGTACCAAATGTCATCATTTGGTTTCAGCACATAAATATTAGGTTTTGCACTGAGATACCAGCTAGAAACTGGAACTGATATTACAGGCAGTTTGTGAATAAAGAATACTGTGAGAACATTTTCTGTCCTCTCAGTAATTCATTTTCAGTTAATACTGTGTTAAATCCGCCGTTAATGAGCGACGTGCTGCTGTTTGCACATATTTAATAATCAGCTCTGCACAGTTGCTGAAGAAGAGTCCAGCTAACTAACTAACGTTACAGTAACGGTAACGTCAGTTACCGGAGATACGCAGGTTTCTCCGTGACTGCAGCTGCCAATCAAAGCTGTCATCATGATGCTGCACCCCAATTTTACAGCATCAAGTTAGTAATTAAAATCAAACTTATGAGAAAGGAGACCCCTTGAATATAAATCAGATGAGATCTGGTGAAAACTACTAATAATGGCAGAGGACAACTTTTTTGTTTTAGTTTGACCCCAGTCCCATCAGATAACATGGAGGGGGTGGGGTTTATGACCCATACCGCAGCCAAACACCAGGGGGCGATAGAGACGTTTTGGCTTCACTTTTGGGGGGCTGTTGTGTCGTCCATGTTTTTTACAGTCATTGGTGCGTACATAGACCAGCTGACACCATTGGTGCTTTCTAGAAAAAGAAGAAAAAGAATTTTCTAGGTGTGCTCAAAAAGTTTGGTGTCTCCACCCATACAAGGAAAACCCTTAACTGATTTGAATTTTGCCATTTCCCCCTTCAATGTCATCTCCTTCTCCTGTCGTCCTTGGACCACAGAATTCCTGTTATTTTTCGCCTCCTGGAGGTAACATTGTGATGACTTGCACATATGTATCTATATGTATCTATGTATAAGTATCTGCAATTGACAATATTTTCACTAACGACATGGAAAACAACACTGTGAGTGGATTATTAATTAATGACATCAGTGACCACCTACCAGTTTTTGCAGTTTATGACACAAATTACAAGAGAAATCATCCAGAGGAACAACTGAGATACAGACGTGTAAGGACAGAAGAAACCATGAATGCACTTAAGAATGATCTATTAATTCAGAACTGGGAAAATGTATACAAAGAAAGTGATATTGACAATGCATATGACACATTTTTAAGAATATTCATGGCATTGTATGATAAAAACTGTCCAACAATACAATACAGCAGAAAGCAAAAATATTCAGATCGACCATGGATCACTAAGGGTTTACAAAATGCATGTAAAAAGAAAAATACACTGTATAGGGAATTCATAAAACAAAGAACAAATGAGGCAGAAAATAAATATAAAAAATACAAAAATAAGTTGACCAATATTATACGGGTATGTAGAAAAGAGCATTATAGTAAAATATTGAACAATAACAAACACAATATCAAGGGAATATGGGATATTTTAAATAGTATTATTAAAAATAGTTCAGGACAACAAAGTTATCAATATTTTATTAATAACAGCAACATAAAGGACAATATTGCTGATGTGGTCAATAGTTTTAACAATTATTTTGTAAATGTTGGACCAAATCTGGCAGAAACAATTCCTGAGTCACTGCCATCTATAGACTGTAGTGAAAGCCTGATCGACAGGAATCCTAATTCAATGTTCCTCACAGCAGTGCAGGAAAATGAAATAATTGATATTGTAAACAAGTGTAAATACAAAACATCCACTGATTGTAATGATATTGATATGAAAATTGTCAAGAAGGTCATAGAAGGGATCTCAGAACCACTAACATACATCTGCAACTTATCATTTCAGATCGGTAA
>VUQS01028535.1:42730-54323 GCA_015108495.1 Heterochromis multidens | reverse complement strand
CCACCTATCAGCAGGCACTTGGCAACAGTGGGAAGGAAAAACTCCCTTTTAACAGGAAGAAACCTCCGGTGGAACCAGGCTCAGGGAGGGGCAGCCATCCGCCGCGACCGGTTGGGGGTGAATCACATAGCAGGAACTCAATACATTTAGACATGTAGACATGTTCAAGATGACCTGCTGAAGTTCAAACCGAGCTTCAGAATAGGGAAGAAAGGTCATTTAAGCGACTTTGATTATGACATGGTTGTTGGTGTCAGACGGGCTGGTCTGAGAATTTTAGAAACTGCTGATCTACAAAGATTTTCTCACAAAACCATCTCTAGGGTTTACAGAGAATGGTTTGAAACAGAGAAAATACCCAGTGGGTACCAGTTCTCTGGGAGAAAATGCCTTTTGATGCCAGAGGTCAGAGAAGAATGGCCAGACCGCTTCAAGTTGATAGGGCAGTAACTTAAGTTACAGTAACAACAGTAACTTCTTACAACCAAGGTATGCACTCTATGAACGCACAACACATCTAGCCTTGAAGCAAATGGGCTACAGCAGCAGAAGACTACACCAGGTACTACTACTGGCAGCTAAGAATAGGAAACTGAGGCTACAATTTGCACAAGCTCACCAAAACTGAACAATAAAATATTGGTAAAATGATGCCCAGTCTGATGAGTCTCGATTTCTGCTAAGACATTTAGATGGTAGGGTCAGAATTTGGCATAAACAACCCAAAAGCATGGATCCACCCTACCTTGTATCAACGGTTCAGGCTGGTGGTGGTGTAATGGTGTAGGGGATATTTTCTTGGCATACTTTGGGCTCCTTAATACCAATTGAGCATCGTTTAACCTATTGTTGCTGACCATGTCCATCCCTTTATGACCACAGTGTACCCATCACAAAGCTCAAATCATCTCAAACTGGTTTCTTGAACATGACAGTGAGTTCACTGTACTCAAATGGCCTCTGCAGTCACCAGATCTCAATCCAATAGAGCACTTTCAGAATATTGTGGAATGGAAGATTCACATCATGAATGTGGAGCTGACAAATCTGCAGCAACTGTGTGATGCTGTCATGTCAATATGACCCAAAATCTCTCAGGGATGTTTCCAGCACATTGTTGAATCTATGCCATGAAGAATTAAGGCAGTTCTGAAGGCAAAAGGTGGTCCAACTTTGTACTAGAAAGGTGTATCTAATGAAGTGGCCAGTGAGAGTATATATTTTAAAAAAAAAATGAAAATATGAAAATGTTGAACTGCTCAAACAAATTAGGTTTTTTTCTGTTGTTCATACTCGTCAAGTCTATTTTAATGCTAGCTGATTACATCTTTTTATTGTAATTCTCTGTATTATTGACTATTTAAAACAGCTAAGTTTCTCAGAAAGAAAATGCTAAGGTCACACTTTCATTTTCAGCCACCACAGGCTGTTGTTTTTAGAGACAAAGAAAAATGGTAAAAACACAGTAAGCTGCTGGTGAACATAATGAAGCATTTAGCAGCTGAAAGAGTGTAAATACTTTACAGACCTTTCTGACTGATGCAAAAATGATGGGAAGTCTAAATAAGCAACTGTTTCTTCAACTGAAAAGGGGATGGTATGTCTGTGCTGTTGAACATCCAGCTAACATGTAGAAATTACAGAAATTACATTTATGTGCCAATCCCAAAAAGCTGAATCTGTTCATCTGGACGTAGCGTTTTCAGTGGGAGAAACGTTTCGTCACTGTCCAAGTGACTGAAGAACTCACTTGGACAGTTCTTCAGTCACTTGGACTGAAGAAGTCACTTGGACAGTGACGAAACGTTTCTCCCACTGAAAACGCTACGTCCAGATGAACAGATTCAGCTTTTTGGGATTCTTTTACCTGGATTATTGAGCATGCATCAAGAGATTTATGTGCCAACATTTAGAATGAAATGTAGAGATGAAAAACAGTCCAATGTACAAAGTAATGGGTCACTAATCAAGCAAACCTTAATTGCTTCAGTTTCTTTGCAAAGTTATCCATTTGACTTTAGAAAAATTATTTGTGCTCCTAAATTTCCAGGAGAAATTTACATCTATTCTCTCTGAACTTTTGGGGTCAATGTTGCTTTCCTTTTGTAGAGAGAGAGCCTGATTTTTGCTCAGGTTTATTTCTGTCACATATACATATATGACAACATATATGACAGTGTGGATGTAGCTCAGTGTGAGCTGAGGAGAAAAGGCAGCCTTGTGCTTGTGACCCCTCTGGGCAGACAGCAGGCGAGAGGTCAGTGTCAACACCAGGCCACCAGTCTGGTTTTGTCAACTTCCTTCATGCCGCCAACCAGCTGCTGTCACCCTAGACACTGACCTCTCATGTGGATGTTTGATGGCTGCAACTGATCATGCAAGAAGAGACAAACAGATTTCTGTATTTTAAAAACACCCTAATTTTTAATCTATTTTTTTAATCAGCTCCTTTATTTAAATTCTTTAACTATACTTTCACATTTGTCTAAATATGTCGGACAAAAATATGTCTTCTGAGTCTCTTGATGCATGCTCAATAATCCAGGTAAAAGAATCCCAAAAAGTTGAATCTGTTCATCTGGATGTGGCGTACGTTACGCCACATCCAGATGAACAGATTCAACTTTTTGGGATGTCTTCTGAGTTTACCCTACTAAAAGACAACTGAAATATTCAGATTCACAGTTTTTTTGTTTTTGCACACTTGTACAGTCCCAAATGCTGAATATTGAGCTTACGTCATCTCCCAAGTTCCTGCTGTTTTTTGTGCGGGCTGAACTAATCAAAGCAGTAAACAAACAAAGCATGACGGAGGCAGGGAGGTTTTCACAGCCCGTCTAACACAGAGATGCAATTGAAATTTCACACGGTCTCACTGTCGAGGAAATTGAATTACACTGCTTGTTGCTGGACTGAAGGAATGCATTACTAATGCTTTGAGGTGAGGAGCTGAATGGAGAAGGGGAAGGAGGCAGGAGGGGGAGGGGGAGGGTGTGGGGAGAAAGAGCCTGCACCCTCTGACCCCCCCCACACCCCCAGACAGACACTTCCTGAGTCTGGTTGGGCACTTTGCCAGATGGTCGGACCATGGCTTTCCTTCTTCTCTGCCTTCTCAGTGCCAAGCAGCTGCATGACACACGAGAGAGTTAAACCTCACAAGGCAATTAAGACCTCCATTTAAAAGTGCACCAGTTTAGTCAGCCTAAATCTCAGGGCTGACACTGCCCCGTGCCCTCTAAACGAGATTTTTCTGGTTCATCCTAATGCACTTCTGATATCAAACAGCAGCAATGGGGCATTAAAAAATGAAGAGGATAAGCATATGGTTTTGCAAGTTTTAGTAACAAACTCAATTGTTGAAATGAATTCTTTACTGACAGGTATTTTCCAAAACATGTCATAGTTATTTTGATTTCATTTAGATTAATTTTTTTCTCTGACATTCTGGCTGCATGGAGTTTCCATTTGGCCTGTGAAGTTGATATGTCCCTGATATTGATGATATTTACAGATTCAGCAGTTACACACAAAAATTAACTTCCATTTAGAGTTAAGTTGGGGTCCATCTGTCGACTGTGAATATTGACCACCATTCATTCTGTTAAATACTCCACCATATGAAAAAGAAAGTATACCCTTCTCTCAGCTCTTTTCACTAGCTATGTGTTTATACACCACTCTGTATTTAATCATTAGTTATTATTAATCTCTCACTCTCGCTCCACAGTGTGTCTTTTTACATATCAGGACATAATAAATAAAATCATCCGGTCCTTACCAAGTTTTGGTCACTCTTTTTTACAACATTCAGCCATTCTGTTGCTGCTGTGCTTGGGATCATTGTCCTGTTGCATGATCCAGTTTGGACCAAGCTTTAGCTGTGGAACAGCTGGCCTAACATTTGACATTCATTCATGATCAACTCAATGACTGCAAAGTGCCCAGGTCCTGTGGCTGCAAAACAAGCCCAAATCATCACTGCTACATATCCATGCTTTACAGTTGGTATGAGGTGTTTGTGCTGATATGCTGTGTTTGGTTTTCCCAAAAAGTAGCACTGTGCATTATGACCACAAATCTCTACTTTGGTCTTGTTTGTCCAAACGACATTGTTCCAGAAGTCTTGTGGTTTGTTCAGATGCAATTTTGCAAACGTAAGCTGTGCTGCCATCTTCTTTTTGAGGGAAGAGGCTTTCTCTTGCCAACCCTTCCAAACAAGTTATCTTTTCTTCTTCAATCTTTTTCTAATTGTGTTCTCATTCATTTTAACATCTAACATGCTAATTGAGGCCTGTAGAGTCTGAGATGTAGCTTTTGGGTTTGCATTTTCTCTGAGCATTGCAATTTTGTGGGACCTTTGTGGGACCTTCACTCCTGGTAAGATCAACAACTCTTTTGAATGTTTTCCACTTTTTCTGATGGACTTCAAATTGTTTGAAAATTCCCTTATAACTGTTCCCATATTGTTAGGCAGCAAAAATTACTTATCTAAGATCATTGCTGATTGTTCCTCCTTGACATTGTGTTAACACACACCTGAATGCTCCAGACCAGCAAACTGCCAAAACTTCTGCTTTTATGGAGTTGCTCGTGCTGATGAGAAAAGAAAGTTGAAAAATCTTGTTGGTATAAGTTGTGAAAAGTATATACAACAATTTCAATGATCAGCAATTTAAATATGTATGCTAATAATAATATAACAGTAGAATCTGTTTTTAGAGTGATTGTGAAATCTTTTCAGAAGGTTTGTGAGATGATTGATGGAAGACTAAAGGCTTCTTTTTTAAGTTCTACACACTTTTCTATCAACTTTGATTTTAGTGAAATCACTTTTATTTTAAAATTAGATTAAATTTAGAGAGGGGTAAGACAAGAAAAGTGGCAACAATTACATGTTGCATTTGTGGTCACAAACCTAAAAGATAGTGACCCACTGGTGTCATTTTTATTAATC
Source organism: Heterochromis multidens (assembly GCA_015108495.1). NCBI lineage: Eukaryota > Metazoa > Chordata > Actinopteri > Cichliformes > Cichlidae > Heterochromis > Heterochromis multidens. The sequence continues at coordinate 49,369 of VUQS01028535.1, read as the reverse complement.
TGTTGTATGTCATAAGATTATCATGCTTTTTGTATTTAAACTACAGCTGTTAGTGTCATAATATGGAGAAGTTCCATGTAAGTATGAATAGTGCTCACACTTTTTTCATTTCTGAGCGTATTCATCTTGTCATCGCAGTATAGTTGAGGCAGACTCAACACATGAGCACCTCCGTGTCCTGTTTCTGCTTTGTTGGTCAGGGGGAGTTGAGGAAACTGGGCGCCTGGCTTGTCCCTTTTGTGGCAAAGCTCCAAGGGAGGCTGCTGCGTCCTGAGAGTCAGCACTCACATCATTCACACCTCACCTCCTCCTTTGTGCACATCACCCCAAGCAGCCCATGGGAGCACGTACCCAAAGAAGGATTTATGGAGCTGTCCATTTATCCATGTCCTGACTTTTTTTTCTAAGCCCTGCTTGCTGAGATGCTTCATGACTTTCTCAAAGCTCCTCTCGTTTCCTTCCTGTTCGTCTGTGTGAAGAATTTGTCATGATCCAGTGGTTCACCACCAACTCCAAAAAAAAAAAAACACATAAGACATTTAACCACATGATCTCATCTCACAGCCGGCACATTAAAGTTTTCTTATTACCAAGGTTACAACAAACATTCAAAAACACCATCTAAATGAGGAGAGAGTCACAGTTTTTGCATTCAGACACATCCAATGTGTCTTTTAGTGGCTTTGGTCAAATATTATGAGCATAATGTAAAACTTTTGATTGCTTGATGAGAGTAGTGCACCAGCTGCCCTCCACATAAAAGTCTGGTGCATATCAGACCAAAATATCTTTTACAGTTGGTTGCCAGAATATTGTATTGTTATGTAGAGATGAGTTATCAGTGCCTCAGGTCATACACCACCATTTGCACCCTGATTTGCATTTATGCAAAACTTTAACTTTAACTTTTGATTCAAATGACCTTCAAACAATAAATGTATGTGGCTGTGAAAAATTAAAAACCCAGCTTAAATTACCATTCCCTTGTGATAAACTCGAGACCTGTCCAGGGCACACTTCACCTTTCGCCCTGTGACAGCTGGGATAGGCTCCAGCCTCCCTGCGACCCTGACCTGGAGAAATGGTTAAGAAAATGGATGTGTGGATGGATGGATTAAATCACCATGCAAAAATGTAACTTTAGTCATGTTATTTTAACGCTGGCTTACTGAAATCAGTCTTTCAAGCCTTGTATATACAACCCCAATGCCAAAAAAGTTGGGACACTGTGTAAAATGTAAATAAAAACAGAATCCAATGATTTGCAAATCTCATAAACCCAAATTTTATTCACAATAGAGCATAGGAAATGCATACAAATGTTTAAACTGAGACATTTTACTAATTCATGAAAAATATTAGCTCATTTTGAATTTGATGGCAGCAACACATCTCAGAAAAGTTGGACAGGGGCAACAAGACTCAGTTAAAAACCTGCCTCTCTGATGGTATGGGGTGCATTAGTGCCTATGGAATTGGCAGCTTGCACATCTGGAAAGTCAATGCTGAAAGGTAAATACAGGTTTCAGCTCCCAGACCTTTATGAACTGAGGGCATGCTACACAATGGTAAACATGGCTGTGTCCCAACATTTTTGAGACATGTTGCTACCATCAAATTCAAAATATTTCTTAAAATGGTACATTTTCTCACTTTAAACATTTGATATCTTTTCTATGTTCAATTGTGAATAAAATATGGATTTATGGTATGTGCAAATCATTGTATTCTGTTTTCATTTTCATTCATACAAAGTATCCAGACTTTTTGGAATTGGGGTTTTAAATCCAATGTCTTTTTAGATGTTATTATTTTAGGTATGTTTGTAAAGTTGAAAACTCTTGGTTGGTTGTGCAGTCAAATGAGAAAATGAGCATAACTCTTTCAAACCATTTATGCTCTGTTGAACATTTCCAAAACATTACATTGATGCAGTCTTTCTTGTTTTGGGTAGCTGTCATATTCTCTTTGTTATGTGTTGCCCAAGGCATATACAAAATAAGGGGGGAAAAAAATTATGGAAAGACTAATTTTATGGGTTTTAGCCTTGTTATTTTTCATTTATAATGTTATTAAAGTCAATCTTTCTAGCAGTTTTACTATTTTAAAATCTCTGAAAATGTCAGTTTGGCCTTAAAGTTAATTGCTCACTAAAACTGTTCATGCTTCTGAAATACAAAATGACATTACTTACTGTCACAACAATGATATCAAAATGGAGAATCAACATTTTTCTAATCATTAATGTTACAATTCTACCTTCTTCCTCTAGCTTTTATAAACTGTTTACAGCATGTAATGCAATATAATGTAACTGTATTGATTACTGCTGTCAAACACTTTACCTCCTTCAATAAAGCATCAGAAACTAAATGCTGCACAAACAACCAGGGGGCCACAAGCCAGTGTACTCCTAATGCTGGTCCAGAGCCCTGATAAATGGGCAGGGCTGCATCAGGAAGGGCATCCAGCATAAAATCTTTGCCAAATCATATATGCAGATCATAAAGAATGAGTGTTCCGTACCGAGCCTGAGCCAACAATGACCGCCACTGGTGCTGTTGATCAGCAGGCTGCTGGTGGAAGCTGTGCTACTGTTGGGTGAAGACAAAGGAGGAGGAGAGAGGGAAGGTGTTGGGAGGCAGCGAGAGAGAAGGAAAGGTGGGAGAATGGAGTTGAGAGTTGGGACTACTGTATGACGGGTAAAGAAAGAGAGCTGGCTGATATGATGGAGAGAGGGAAGGTAGATATATATATATATATATATATATATATATATATATATATATATATATGTACACGAGACCAGGTGGAAGAGAAGCAAGGCTAGGAGCATTCACACTGTTCTATCATGGTGTAGATAGGAAGAGAACTGGAGTAGGGGTATGGACACGATTAGAAATCAGTAAATCAGAGAGACAGCTCAGGTTAAATGCTCTGGACATGTATAGAGGAGGGAGAGTGGATAAAATAGGCAAAGGATGTTGAAGATGGAATGGCCACCTGGCAGATTGATGGTAATATTCCAATTAAAACAAATAAATATAAAGAAATATAATTACAATTTTGCAAAAATGTCAATGTTTAAACGAAACAATCAATCATACGGATTTCTGTTGGGATCAGGCAGGATTAAGTGACTTTGGCTTAAAAAAAAAAAACACGTACAAAATTAAACACTTCCTACAATCCATGTTTCAACTGAGAAAAAGAAGTTTCTCTTCAAGCTGTTTCTCCTCCACATTCCTCAAGTCCTCCACTCAAGTGCTGCTTAGTAAGTTCAAGTCCTTCCATTGAAGGGATATGTGATACCTGGATTATAGTAAACTCCCAACTTGGATGGCCTTTGGAGCACATGCAGAGCAGGATTAAGTTGTGTGCCAGTTGTTGTGAGATCTTTCTGTGGGCGTTGTCCCGCCGCTCCTAATCCTGCAGACAATACAGGCTGTTAATTGGAGACTGACTGATATAGCAGAGGAGAGTCATGAAGACAATGTGCGAGTGGCAAGCATCGCTGTAATCCTCTGCACTCTGAGGAATGTCCCTCTGTGGCAGCCATCCATACTTCACCAGATCTACTCCAACACCCCTCTTCCACACACACATAAGGGGTTATCCATTTTACTGACAGTTACAGCCTCTGTCTCCTGCACTGATAGGAGGTGTAAAAAAAAAACACACCGGGGTGTTTGTGTTTTAAACGGACAGCAGTACAGACTGTTAACAGGCTAATTCAAGTGTTTCCTGTCATTCCAACTAAAGCAAGGGTTATATAACGTCACTGTTAAGACCTGTGAAACCTTTAGATCTGAAAGATACTAATAAATCTTCACTGTAAACAAAATCTAAATATATACAAAAATTTTTTTTAAAGTGTTGATTCTCAAAAAGCTATCACCTTAATTAATAAACTATCAATACTTTGCATTTCTTTTACTCCTCTTTCTAGATATTTTGTGCCTCCTAAGTCATTTTGCATTTTGTTATTCTTTTCTTTGTGGTTTCTTTTTAAGTCTTTCTGGTTGTTTTGTGTCTGCTTGTCACGATTCTTGTTTTGTCACTGTTTTTATTCTCTCTGTGGTTGTTTTACAAGTCTTTTTGATCATATTTTGCATCATTGTGTGGTTCTTATGCGTGCCTTTGTGGTTAGGTTTTTGCCTCTTTGTGTAGATGTGTTTGTTTTGTGTGCCATTGTGGCTGTTTTGTGTCTTGTAAGTAATTTTATATCTTTTTATTGTCTCTCCTTCTGAACATTTTGCATTGTTTTAATTGTTTAGGCTCTTTGTGGTTGTGTGATTGACATTTACCATTTCACCTCATACTGAGTATAGGAGACTCTGGCTCCATACCTGGTAGGCCAGATGCAGGCTAGCCAACCTGTCACCATGGATAGACTCTGTGGATGGCCACCTAAATACCAGAGGAACTCATGGCACCCCTCTAATTCTTTCTCATTTTGAACTGAGTGAAAACCACTTCCAGTAGTCATAAAACACTTAAAACTGCTCAGCTCAGTCTGTTGGGTCATTACATGGGTGACAGACAAGACTCTCCATGTTTTTGTATTCAGTTTCTCCCTGGGGTGAAAACATGTGGGTGGGCAGAGAAGCTGCATTTCTCCTAAACTATGACTCAAACTGAGAAAGATCCGTCACAAGTCATGCTGGCTTTTTTTATATTTTGTCAACAGAACATGATAGACATTTTGGATACTGGATTCTTTATCAGTGAACAAGCCACAGAAACAGACCCCGGTAACATTTCACCACGGTTCACTGACAGACAGGTGCTCGGCCTGAGGTGCATATCTGCAGTTGGATGTTGGAGTTCTTGTAATCTTTCACCTGTCACCACATCATGCATATGCAAAACACTTGAAATCATTCCACTGTTTTCAACTAGTCATTCTAAACTTTCCATGATGATTTCATATACAAGCCTTTCTGTGCCATGCAAATGACCTGATTCAGTTTTTACTGGAAGAATTACTCAGGTAGTAAGCACACTCCTTTTCTCAGAGTCTGGTTGCAGCTACATTGTGTGTTTAACGTGCTCTCTTCTTTAACAAAGCGCTGTCCAGTCTCCCTGTGTGAGGGTGAAAACTTGGCTCAAGCTCTGGGTGAAACTTAAAATGCCAATAGCATACACTTAAAATCTCAGTCTGGCTGTATTATTCTGCAGTTGCTTGTTAGTAACGGGTAGAATTGGAATAGCAAGTGTTAAAGGAAGATAAACACTGGAAAACAGTGGTCATTTATTCAGCGTTGCTCAGAGATCTGAATTACATGTAAACTCCAGGAATTGGTGTATTTAAATCTGATACTTTCCCTCCACTCTTGACAAATTTGCAAAAGCATCCAAACTTTTTTATTGAGTTGTACTTTTTAATGATTTACAACTGAGAAAACTTTGTAAAACTGCGACCGACTTAGAGTTTTCCTCCAAGGTTAAAAAGATTAGAGACAGATTAGACCAAGACTCTAATGATTTGTTGTTTATATAAAAACTTTTCCCTCTTGCAGGAAAAGATCAAACTGCTGCTGATCCAATTACTGTTTGCACATTCACAGTTTAATAATACAAGAGTTTTACACTTAAGCCACATGTTCTTTTTTCCCATGGGTGCAGTGCCAGAGGACGGATCTTTCTCTTCCTCTTAGCAAGCCGATGAAGCTGAACAACCATCAGAATAAATGTCCACGAATCAAAGTGCCTTGGTTGCTCGGTTTGGTGATATGTGTGAAATCTCTGTGCAGATTAATTGGAAATGTTTTGTGAGTTAACAGAGCGAGCAGGGAAATTAAAGCTGCAAAGGACTGATGCCGTGTTTGAACGTGAACTTTAGACACATGAAAGACTGCAGCTTTTCCCACTATACATCTCTGGAAGACAAAGCTGTGATTATGGTTTGTGGTGAGGATGTTTGCTGTGAGTAATTTGTCTCCCATGAAAGGCTTTGGTGATAGATCTTCAGCTCAGTGTCTCCCAAAGTTCAGCTGGGATGTGCTTCTTTTTAAGCAAACTGTTTATTTTAGGATTATAGCTTAAAAAAATAAACTGTCGATTTAATTAAAATTTTATTCTTCACAGTGTGGAAAATAAAATGTGGCAGACTTTTGATTCCTGGATTAGTAGTTAGTAGTTTTTTCCTTTGACATGTGAAAACCCTTGTGGGAGGACTCTGAATTGGGCCATCCATCATAACAAGTGGTGGAAAATAAAAACGAAATAAAAATAGCAACACTACAATGTAAAGCTGATAGAGTTGATACAGTACAATATATATTATTTCAGGAGGGAAAGTGTGAGCACAACAAGAAAAAAGTCCACTCCTGTGCATTTAATTTATCCACAGGTCATATTACACCTTGTTATAGCAGCACACAGAAAAGTATAATTTTCTTTAAATGGCAAGTCTTCTAGTCTAACTTACATAACACTGAAAAATACAGCTGGTGTCAGTGAATGTGACAGCTACCTCACCGATTGTTAGACTGTAAACTGGCACAATAATCAACAATTTGTCATGGGCCGAAGTTTTGAGTTTCTTTAGAGTTTTTGGACTCTTGTTTATTGTTAAGCTGGGTGGCTGTGGCTCAGAATATAGAGTGGGTTGTCTACCAATCAAAAAGTATGCAA
>VUQS01028535.1:32162-42710 GCA_015108495.1 Heterochromis multidens | reverse complement strand
GGCAGAGAAAAAAGTGTGTGTGTGTGTGTGTGTGTGTGTGTGTGTGTGTGTGTGTGTGTGTGTGTGTGTGTGTGTGTGTGAATGAGGCTTTTAGCAGAAAAGCACTTTGAGTGCTCAAATGGAGTAGAAAATCACTATATAAGGACCAGTCCTTTTATTGGGTGTTTTATGTTTGGTTTCAATGTTGTTCTAAATCTCTTAGTTTTTGATTATGTTAAGGTTGAGTTCTGATTCCTGTTTTGTTATTCATTATCGTTCCAATATTCTGAGCATTAGTTCTTCTTGTATTTGAGTTTCTGTTTAGGATTTATGGAGTTTAAATGATTTAATTTCATTTCATTTTTACTGTTATTTGTGTTTCGTTTCCTCAGTGTTTCCTTCACTTTTCTGTGTTCCCTCTGTATTAGTGCATTCATGTTTAGTATTAGGCAGCATGGTGGTGCAGCACCGCACTGGTGGTGCAGCACCACACCGCACTGGTGGTGCTTAGCAAAAGGGTTCCTGGTTCAAACCTACTGGCCTGCTGGGGCCATCCTGTGTGGAGTTTGCACATTCTCCTCATGCCTGTGTGGGTTCTCACTGAGTACTCTGGCTTCTTCCCACAGTCCAAAGACATGTTTTTTTAGGTTAATTAAATTGGTTGTAGGTGTCTGTCTCTCTATGTTAGCCCTGTGATAGACTGGCAACCAGTCCAGGAGGTACCCTGCCTCACACTATGACAGCAGGGATAAACTGAGCCAGTGCAAGGAGGGCTGGGAAAGCCTGGACTGAAACTGAGCTGGTAGTTTGACGTAAGTGTGTTTACACCTGGGTTCCCTGGATCCTTATGTTGCCCGTTGTAAATAACCTTGGCATGAAAATGGATTGTAACTTAAAATTGGACAAACAGATTAATTCCATTGTAAAATCAAAATTACCAACTAAGGCTTCTTAGTACTGCCCTAATTTCATTATGCTTGCATAATGACCATAAAGAGTCTTGATCTTGATCTTCTTACTAAGGTCAAGCCCTTCTTCTCATTTACTAATTTTGAGAGTTATATATGCTTCTGTCTCAGCTTGACTTGACTATTATAATGCCGTTTATGTTGGTATGAATCATACTTCAATGCACCTGTTCACTATCTTACTAGAACACATCTCCCCTGTCCTGGCCTCCCTTCACTGGCTTCCTGTGCATTTTAGGATCAATTTTAAGATTTTATTGTATGTTTTTGAGTCCCTTAATGGGTTGGCACCACCATATCTTGCTGATCTCCTAACACCTTATGTCTGTTCAAGGCCACTGAGAGCTGCTGACCAGTCACTCCTCCGTGTCCTGAAGATTAGACTTAAGAATGGGGATTGAGCTAGGATGCCCCTACCTTAAAACTCATCTTTATTCTATGGCTTTTAGCTTAGATTGAGACTTGTAGATATTTAGACTGTTTTTTGTAATCCTTTAAGATCCCTATTGATGTGTGTGGTCATGTGTGCATGGTGCACCTTGTATTTTATTATGTAACCCTCTTTTTTATAGCACTTCAGTCAACCTTGTTGTTTTACATGTGCTTCATAAATAAAACTGGATTGGACTGGATGATTGGTTGTGTGTCTCTCTGACAGACTGGGGACCTGTCTCTGACCAAAATGACTGCTCCAGGACAACCAGCTGTTTTGGGGATTTTCTTCATCATACTAATTTTTGTTGAATATTAGATAAATGAAAAACAATATCAGAACTGTAGAGGGGATGTGTATTTTGAATGTAACAACTACAATTTATGGTGAAAGGTGCCATTTCTTCTATTTATTTAAATCATGTGTAAGGTAGCATGTAACTCCAGCTATCAAATCCACACAGAGGATTAAAAAGTAAGCCTCAGCTATAAAGTAAAATAGAAATACACATGTAGACCAGTCTTTAGCATAGTCATAGGTCTTTAACCTGCCAGCCCATTTGTGCAAAGTCTGTGTGATATCCAAACTCGGCAATGTGAGAATCATCATCATCATCATGTGTCTTGTACAGTCTTCTAAGGCTGCTTCCACACCTAAATCAAACTATTTCCTGTACTGACATGTCATCTGAAAAAGGCTGTCTTTTGTTGTCTGCTAGTCCTGAGAAAGGACAACTGTGGAAAATATCCCAACCTGAATCTCCCAGTGTCATCCAGAGTTCACAAGTGACAAAGGCTTTTGTTACACGATTTAATATTTGATTTAAGTTCAAGTGTCAATAAAGCACCGAATATTACAAATGGGATTAATGTGAGCATTAAGTGTAACATCTTAAGCTTGCAAGACAGTCAAGTAAAAACATTACCAAAAATGTAAAGTTTCTCAGTGGTTATGCACTTTTATTCAGAGTTTTAGGCCCCACCGTGGGTCCCATGGTAGGTAATACCAGGATCAGCTCATAATCCCTGAGAAGCCAGTTATTGGGAATGAACTGGTCAAACCCTCCAGATACTGGAGAATAAAACACCACAGTCATTTAGCACAGTTTAAAGCAGTTCAAAAAACAATTCAGGTCATTAAAAGTGTGTGTAAACCACAAAGGGGAAATTACATTCTAAGCATAGACAATCACTACTTATTTAAACAAAGGCACAGTACACAATACTGTAATCAAGATGTATAGCGTAACCCAATATGGGTGAGAAATGACACAGAGGGAACAGACACCTCCATGACGAAAAGCTGATGTTGCTTTCACCTCGCAGACCTCAACAGTAACCAGCTGATGTTATGTGTAAATAAGGAACATTCATATTGACAATAACAGAGACTCAACAGTCTTTTGTGCAAACTATTATAGACTGTGGCTCAGTTTACCCATGTGGTTCTCCTTTCAATGCCACCGATTCAAACTGCTCTTGCTTTTCTTCTTGAAATGGTACTCATCTAAGCTAAAAGCCAGTAATTCTCCACTGTTGTGCCTTTTAGAGGTGAGGAGCAAACATCAGCTCATTTGAAACACAGCTGTGCAATATTAAAAAAAAAAAAAAGACTTGTCAAAGCAAAGCAAAGGTGACTGTAACCCCAAATCAAAATCTCTACCACTCATTACTTTTCCCTGATTGTAACTAATGCAAGGACTGTTATTAAATACATAAAAATGAGAGAATGTTGAGATTTTGAGGGGTTATTTTTTGTTAGTTTGGTTACAAATCTGAAGTATATCATTAGAGGACGTAAACTAGGTCAGTTCATGAAAAAAAAAAAAACTATGAGGAAGGGAAAAGTGCTTTGTCCTGATACACCTCAGATTGGGTCACCAAAGGATGCATTTGGAAATCTGCCAACTGCCAGCTCAAGTTATGGGGGAAATAACACTGTTCATTTAAAAGCACAACATCTTCATATTAGAGCAAATGTCCGGAGTCATCTGTGGCAAAAGAAATACACAAAAAAGCCAATTTTGCATGAGAAAAAAAAGGCCCAAAGCCTACAAACATAGACTTGAAGGGCTCTGCATTTTTAAAAGCAAAAAAGGTGTTAATGTAAAGCTGGCAAAAGGCTTGAATATAAGACAATACATTCTATGAGAATAGCAGATACATTTACAAGCAACATATACATCACAAAGCTCAACTGATTGCCTGCAAAGCTTAACGATGAAAGCTACTTCCTGCTGAGAGCTGAAGTCCTCCGCCCAAGTATTACGGGATGAGGTTCTGGCTCCAGAAAGGAAGGAAGAGTCCCGAGGCGGGCCGCACAGCAGCCCAGTAAAACTATTAAAGACCATGAACCACTGCAGCAAGACTACAGCAACCACATGGTCTAATACCAAACACTGGTCCCCACAAGCCTTTCAGATACCGAGGCAAGACGGGGACGAGGATGAGAAAGGAGCGGTTGCCCTAATAGGCAACCTGGGGAGGACACCATGGGGTGTCTGGGTACAGGAGACAGTGCACAGACTTGAACCTGAAAGAAGGAAAAAAAGATTTAGATTCGTGTTGAAAATGTGCTTAAATTAATGCGTCTTGTAATTAAGTAGAACAGCATCTAACCTTGATGGATCCTCCTCCACAGGAAAAGCCCCTTTCAAATTGATGATATTGCTTTTGTTTTCAAACATCCCATAACTGAGAGTGATCTGGAAAAAAAAAAGAACAGCAAAAACATGAACACCACATTTACGCTGATTTGTGATTTCCTTGAGGATGCAGCATATCCCATAAGCCTCTCACCTGCTTATGAATCTCAGATCTGGACACCTGTTGCAGGTTTTCCAGGTGGGAGTGGAACAAGTTGCTGCGGGTCAGAGGGACCCCCAGAACTGACTCGATAATGTAGCCAATGGTGCAGTCGTCTGGAAGACGGATCTTCTCTGCTGTGTTCATGAAGTGACCACCACTGAAAAATAATGACACCTGGTCAGTTCCAGAGTTATGCACTGCACTCATTTCATCTCTTCTGTACTCATGTGTAAGACATTTTTTTTGCCCTTATTGTCTTTGTACTAAAACTAATCCTTTATACTGAGAGTAATTTACTTTGAAAAAGCTACACCCCTCTGAAACCCCTACTTGTCTTGTAATGGCAGTTCAGTAGTCTCTGGGTGTTGTCAAGGCTTAATTGCCAGTTGTCTACACCTGACAAGATGTGGGTAAAGGCATGCCTGAGGTTGACTTGGGGTGGGGGTGCCATTTCTTGCCTTCATGTTTACTGGGCTGTCATTTTTAGCTGCTTTAATTAATTTAAAATAAAACCAATCTTTCTACAAACTTTGGTGTCAGCCTCCACTTTATGTTGCGGCCTTTAAGCCAGGTTGTAACAAAAAGCTATTGCCAGTTGTCTACACCTGTCTTCTCCTGAAATGTGGTATTCCTTAGGACTGACTATTAAAGACATTTTTTTTTGTTGTTGTTTTTGTGTTCACCCTCGGGACTACAATGTAAATGTAATCTCTTTTGCTGTGTAGTAATAAATATCTTACCTGGCCCATGGGCTCATCTTCAGCGCCAGACCCCGACTCACACAGAAACCTGCTCCTCCTGTAGCAAACCAGAAATTCACTGGTTTCTATAAAAATAGAAAGAAAGTGTTATTAACACTATGATCTGGCAAGTCGCCTTAAAGTGAGACATTGAACTGTAATAGCAACAACAATCTTCAACATACCATCTTATTGTCACCCAGCCTCTCTGTGGCCTCTATGGGCCGATCCAGACTGGGTTTGCCGATGTACATGTCCTGGGTGTGGGGATACTGAGACAGGTGCTTCACCAGAGCCCGAACATTCACGTAATTGTCATCATCTACGTGACAGAACCACCTATGAAACAGAAAAGTTATTAGATCCAACAACATTCAGACTAATGCATCAGTCAGCATTGTAAAAAGTGATGCTTACTTTTTCCCCGACTCGATGAACTTGTCATATTCCACCGCCATCTTGCAAGACAGAGCTTGTCGGCTGTGTGCCGCAGAGCAGTTGGTGTTAATTGCATGACTCCCTGAAAGAAACAGAGTTATTCTTTAAAACATAAGACATGGCATCATCAAAGAAGCATCTGTGTATTTCAACGTCATCTTTCACAGAGGCAAGACGCTCAGAGCTAAATTTTTATGGCATTTAAAATGTGATTTGGTGTCTCATAGACGGTGCCTTTATCAAACAAAATGCATCTTTGTTGGCAACTTTAAAACTCCCCCATAAAACTTACCAATTTTCTTCTTCAGCTCATCATCTTCTCCATCTGTGAAGATGTACGTCTGTAAACAAACAAGGGAAATCACAGATAAGGGTACTCAGTCTTCAGAGCCACAAAATTATAACTACTAGGGCTGATCATGTGAAGTGGTCACACGATCATATTCAACAGTGTGTTCAAAGTCTCTCTCCGTCACATCCAGCTGGTGTGATTAGCATCAATCAGCATTGCTTTTATGCAGTGGAAAACACATTGAGTTAAACAGCCCCCTGCTCTAATAAAGGCCTTTTGTCCTGCGTTTTACTCTCACCATGGCAACTATGCAGCCGCCCCGAAGCATCCCAGACAAACAACAAAGGAGGAGGCAGACTGTCCGCCTCCCACACACACCCCATTCATGTATCACATCCCCTGACTGAGCCCCTTCGCTCTGCTGGACCTGCTGTCAAGCTTCAAAATGATTAATACAGATATAACAGTGGCATAAAAAATATTTGTCTCTTTGTCTTCACAGCTATATGACTGACAGACTCAAAAATGTTAGAAGAAATAAAAACACCAGACTGCAGGTGCTTGCTAAATGTAGCAATTAGTCATAAAAGGAGTGAAGAACAAAGGGCACCTTACAGGAACACACTTAAAAGGAGAAGGGAGAGATTAGACTCCTCTTTATGATAACTCACACTGAGCAGGTGCAAGCTGCTGAATAGTGGTGATGAAAAGGCGGCCGGCCCCGGGCTTTGTAACTGCCAGTGGTCTGTTTACTCTTCACCTCAGGTGACGCAGCACCTGCCGAACACTACGCTACCTTATCTATGCCACGTGTCTCTACACGCCAGGTCATGCTGCCTTAACCCTCACTAAGAGATCGCTTTGCATGTAGCTCTCATTCTTGCAATTTCACCACCACTGCCCTGCTGCTGATCAATTGCAATCTGTGATGTGCATCCATAAGCAGGCCACTGACTTTACTGGAATTAAGGGAAACATCAGTTGCTCTGGTTTACTTTTTCAACACAAAGCGAGGTACTCAAGCAGTTTGTGGAACAAATTCTGAGCAGATGTTGCTCAACACTGAAGCCATGAGCCTGTATTTGTTTAGGGAACAGTGGTGGTTTCACTGGTGAAGGGATCAGAGGCTGGCGCTGTTTGCTTTAAAGCTCATTCAATAGACAGCCTAATCACTGAAGCAGCTGCCAGAGCTGCCTGGGTACTGACAGAAAGAAGAGGAGGGAGGAGGGAGGATGGAGGGGCGATGGTGGATTCTCACTGCTGATTAGTAAATCGAAAACCGTGTGTGGTCATTCACCCCCTTTTCACCCCCTGTCCTGCCTCCTCCTCATCCTCCCCCCTTCTGGGCCACATACACAGCCAGAGCCTCTTGAATAGAACAATGCTGTGAGTTTTCATGCTGGGTAAAGTCTCCACTGGGTAAACTCTGAAAGCATTTGCCAGCATTTGCATACAGCTGCAGGAGTTAACTAAAGAGAAACCTCCCGGTGAAGCTTTTTCCTCCGTCATTGTTTCTTCACTGAAAACTTAAAAGAACAGTTACTTTTATGGAATACTAATTCAAACAAAAAGAATGCGAGAGAGAAGAGATGGCCCTGTGCAAAGCAGAGATAAGAGGCAAGAGGGCATGGGGTGAGGAGGAGAGTGGCCCTGCGCTCCTGATCACAGGAAGGCCTGGCACGGCCCTGTCTGAGCCGAACGTGGTGCCTGGCTGGCTGTCTCCAGCTCCACAGGAAGGAAGGGCACCGGGCTCCCTTTTTTCCATCAAGCACCTCCACCCTGATTCCTTCCCCCTTCTGTCCCAGCCTTTCAAAGCATTTCAGCACTTTTTGTGTGGACTAATAATTTGTCAAACATCCCACAAGAGATTTAGAATCACTGGAGCAGGGAAGCAGTAAAAGATAAGTAGATGGCATGAAAAACATGCATTTGTTGATTTCCAAATCAACAGTTGCAGATTAACAGCAGGATTTCCTATTGAATGACATCCACCCACTTTCTGACCACTTGTATTTTATTTCTTCACTCTGAAGCCATTTGATTAACTGAACTGCAGCTCCAAGTGTTTTTTTTTTCTAAATGCTAAAAGATTTCATTGTTGGAGGGCTGGCTAATTATCATACTCTTAAGAGAGGAATGCATGGCACACCACCATGAAGATGTCAGTGCCAGCTGTCCAGACACTAGAAAATGAATTTACGCTCTGAAAAAAAGCAGCTCCTATGTGCCAGATTCCCAAATGAATTCAGGAAAGGGAGAAAATGAAGGGGATAGTTAGGATTTAAACTTTAAACTTGAAGTCCCAGCTACTGAGTGGCTTTCTTTTTCAAAAGCATTTATTCGCTATAGAGGGTATCCACTTGCATAAAGATCCCAACAGGCTGGATTTACAAAAGTGTTATTTATGCTATGAATGGGCTCAAAGATTAAGAAGGCCACAAGCACTATTTTGTCAACAAAGCTATCACAAAGATAATCTACCCTCCCTGTTCTCACAGAAACACCACCAGATCTCATACTGAGCAGATAACACAGCAGAGAAGCAATAAAATCCTACAAAAATCAATTTGCTTATATAGAAATAATACTTTTGTCCCTCATGTCTGACGCTCTAAAATTGATGCAAACTCCACAGATGTCCATCAGCTGAGCGTGAGAATCAAATCTGATCACAGAAGATGGCCATATGTACATGGTGAGAACTCAGAGCATCATATGGCTGGCATTAAGGCCTTCCTTTGTGCTGTCTCCTCTGACCACCTGGCACCCCTTCTCCAGGAACTCCCTCTTGCATTGTGGTGCTCAGTCTGTCCTTTTTGTCCATGCAGCCACCTACCAGCTGCCTGCCTATCAGTCTTGCTGTTAATTCTATCAAATGGGTTAACTAACATCATCCACTGCACTAATTACAACCAATTAGCAGGACTATTCCCATATAAGCAGCTGTTACAGAGCATGGTTTGGTCTTCTCCATCTAATCATTACTCCTTTTCACACATGTGGACACAGTGATTGTGACCGTCTATTATTAGAAACCCTGACATCAAACAGATCCCCCTAAACTTTACTGCTGCTTGAGATGAAAAAGAGAAAACCTTTATGTGACAGCAAACGAAAAAAAGTTATAACAATTTCTGCAAAAGCGCATGTGAGGTGTAGGATAAAATCATTTTGACTAGCTACTGTTTCCTCAAAACGAAAGCCTTGTCATTGTGCACCCTCTAAAGGAGCTTGGTTTTCAAGGACAAATTTTCATACTCAGCGTGCTCCTTCCCAACATAAGCCAGCCTATAGATGCACCCTTTTGTCCCAGGGATCCCCTTAACGAAGCCCCCATTTTCCCATCCCTCCAGTAAGCTTGACCCAGACTCAGCTCCCACGTTCCCATGGAGAGAGGGGAGACAAGGGGCTGGGAAAGCTTTTCTTCCCCCTTCAGAAAGACGCTTTGTTAGCCCTGGAAGGGGGACAGCGCTGGAGTCGGTGCTGTGAAGCATCCATTGCACCAGGGGCATTCACTGGGACACCCCAAAAGAGGGGGGATAATAGAGAGTGGGGAGAGAGGGGGGTTGAAAAAGGGGAGAAGAGGGAGTCCTGAAACTGCTCCCTCCGTTCTCAGGGACATCACTCAGAGGAGAATAAAAAGTGACAGAGAAGAGGAAATTCAGCACGGTTAACAGGGGTTGTGTGGCCATTTCAGTATGTCATCTGGTGACAAGGGGAACAATACAGCACTGTAAACAGCGATCAGGCATCACCTGCATGTGTACACTGGCTTATTGTTCAACTCTGCAGCGCAGGCTCAGCAACAATGATATCAGCCTACAAATAATTAACTAAAATCGTAACGTTCAGATTGTTCATGCGCAGTGTTTTCATAAAGAGCTGAAAATGCACGACAAATAGCAAGGCTTCATGTTGCACTTTTCACTTACCTGTTGCATGTTTCTGGAGATCCACGTGTCCAGAAGCAGATTCAGCCTGGACTGGTGGAACTTCTTGGTGGTCTTCACAGCGATGAAGATGTCATTCGCGCTGATGTTCTCAGCTGGAGGGCGGTCAGCGGACGAGCGTGCAGGCTTTTCCACCTCCCTCCGTCCCCGGGTCAGTTTGGTGAAGTACGCCGGTAATCCTTTCTTATCCTGTGCGCTCCCGGGCGGTGCGCTCCCCTCCTCCTCCGGCGTGGCATCTTGGAGAAGAGAGCGCGTACCGATGTCCTGTTCGCTCGTCACCTCGCTCACCTGAATCCGGTGATGCTGCACAGCAACCAGGAGCAGCAGCAGCAGGCAGAGACATGCTGTGCAGGCTACGGCGATTGCTGTCTTCTTTCCATTATTTTTCAACATGATTAAACCTAAATATGACTAAAACCTATGAAGCGGCGCAACGAACTTCCAATGCAAAGTCCATATAATAAAATTAGAAAGGACAAACATAAGATCTGTAGGTGTGCATAGCTGTGCAATATAGGAGTGAGCGTTTACGAGAGAAATATATAAGCTTCGATGCTGGCCACGCCTCATGGGAGGTCCATGAATTTAGCATTCAGCCAGTGATGCAGCAATGGGGCGTGTGTGCATATGTATTTGTGCATATGTCCGTGTGTGAGTGCAGCTTGTCTTTTACAGATCATAAAAGTAAACGTTTGACCCAAGTAAAACAAAAATTGCAGCTTGTCACGAAGAAAGGTGTGGTTCAAACTGCACCTGGAGGAAAACTGCTGTGACTCATCTGGTGATAAAAAGATTTTGTTCACCAGACTGAAATCACGCTATTTTTTCCTTTTTTTTTACCTTCTTTCTCTCTTCATTTTTTTTTTTTTTTTTTTTTTTTTTTTTATTTTTTTTTTTTTTTTCTTTTTTTTTTTGTTTTTTTTTTTTTACAAAACTGCCAA
>VUQS01028535.1:5748-32142 GCA_015108495.1 Heterochromis multidens | reverse complement strand
TTTTTTAAGTGAAGCTATTTGAATTCACCCGAGTGTGAGCCGGGTGTTCACTAGACAAACAGGCTCCATTGTTCTCCATTGACCTTGTGAGGGCTCTAAACAGTTGGCCATTCCTGAACACTTGTTATTCAAATTTTGGCTCTCACAACTGAGTGCTTTCTGGTGCTGGGATGCTGACCAAAAGAGATCCATTTAGATCAACATGCAGCTGGTAGAGCCTCAATAACCCGCAGCAACCGTCAGGTTTAGGCAGTTTAGTATCACACAAACGTCTGCCCAGTCATATGTGTGTATTATTATCACTATGTTATCTTAAGATTATTAACAATATCCAAATTAGGAAGAAAAACGACACAGATCACAAAGATTGCAATACTGGTGAGCTGACACAGTGTCCCAAAGAGTACATCAGAGGGACATCAGGAAACGAGTCAGTCACACTCTTCCAAGCCTGAAGTCTGCTTCTCTGTTTGACTCTGTCTTCTGTCTTTACAGCAGTTGAAGTATAAGAAATTAAATTAGTCTTTCCAAGGAATTTGCACAAGAAGGACGTATTTTCCACTGCAGGTGTTTCAGTCTGTCTAATTCTGGGACATGCAAGACATAAGTTACTTCTCTGCTCTGTTGCTCCAGACAAGGCTCTTTGTCCACCTTTTAACAGTGAGCACAGAAAGGCGTCTAAAAGAAAGCTTACGAAACCAGACAGAAGGGGCTGTCTCTGTGGCCTTCATTCTTCTTCAGTCAAATGCCTCTTTCTTGCAGGGATTTCTTCCTACCAAGGAAACTGTTTTTGGTCCTTTAGATTTGTGAAACAACATCAGTTGTTAAAATGGCAAGTCAAAACTGTCTACAGTCTTAGAAGCCTCTGCTCCCCTTCCCGCCTCCCTCTCAGTTCAGTTGATTTCAGCCATTTGAAACGCTTTCACATGCCTTTGCTCTACCTCTTCTTTGACCTCTCTGTCTAACATTACTGCCGAATACCAGTGATATTAAACCCAGTTTCTTCAGACGAGCCCACTTCCTCACCACAGTGACCACAAACCCACAAATAAACACGCAGTGTGCTTGATTTTCCCTTTGAAGGCATCAGCCTGTCGAGGGATCTGAGCGCAGATGATAAAATTAAAGGGTTGCTATTTATAAGTCTTCTATTTCCAAAGAGACTCCATATGATACACATACAGCAGGTAAAGAATCCCAGGATGAACTGGGACAAAATGATCACCTAATCTCACAAGACACACTCGGCTCTGTCAGCTATAACCCAATAATCTGCATATAGATCCAATGAGTTAGACAAAAAAAAAACAGACAACATGGAAGACATTAGCTCAAGGCAAGGTTTTTCTTTCCATTTATGTTACATTTGCATTTGTTTAACATTCCTGAGGATGGTCTCATGAATGTTGCTACTTTTTGAAGCTTTTGTTTATTAGTGAATATTTCAGTTCCAGTCTTCCATGGTATACACCATGTTGCTGTAGTAGTCTGAAGTCACTTTCACACATGAACTCCCTACAGTGTCAGCAGATCAGGTCAGAACATTGTTTGAAGTTGCCCTTTCTCATATGCAGTCCACTTTGAACGCATTCTCGCTACTGGCAGCACTCCATTTGGTTTAGGGGACGGAGCTGCCTGGACAGCGCTTGCAGGAGGCAGTGGACATATAGCACACTGACTAGAGCTGGGGTTTTTTTTTTTTCATGAACTCTGGAAAATGCTGAGAGAATCAGATCGAAACATTGCTCAAAGTTTTCTCTCCTGACACATGCAGGAGGTAGAACACGGGACAACCACTGTCTAGCTGTGAATACACCAAATTATTACTACACTTGCACAACTGGAAATCACTCTTTATAGGGCTAATAGGGAGGCAGCAGTTTAAAAACCATTCAAAGTTTGGGTTACAGTGTGAAAAGAGTTAATGTCTCCTTTAATGTTCCTTAACATGAACTTATAACCATATTTCATTAGTCATGAATGTTTCAGAGCACCAAAATACATAAAAATGATCGTTATAGCATTGTAAAACATCACACAGGAGTTAAGTATTTATATGTAACACATAAGTTCTATTATTTAGGATTTATAAGTAGACTTTTGATAAATTGTTCATAAGACACTGTAATTTTGTTATAACCTGATTCAGGGACATTTCAAAGTATTTATTTTCCCAATGTTCTAAGGTATATATGTGTTACTACAACTGTGTTTCACTTGTCATTCATTATGGAGGAGTTAATCGCACTCTATGTCCTTACTAATATTTTTTATGACTTTATTATAAATGCTAAATAGGGAGACATAAAGTACAAACTTCCCAAGTTTGATTACTTTCACTTAATTCAGCTTGAATTGCTGAACTGATCAAATGAATCACATGATGTTTGCAAAGAAGCATTCATATTAGCAGACTGCCCAGTATGCAGCGCATGTTCCAGATATAGCACACTGTCTAATTTTATAAAAACACTAACCACAGTGGAGGGTGGTACTGAGTACCCTGTCCAAGTGTGAATGAAGTCTATAAAAAAGTACAAATGGAATAACACTACACTGAGATGGGAGCTGAGTGGTGGGATCAGTCTTCAGTTCTGTTTATTTTCCCATCGTGGACACACTATCTCTGATGGGATTACAGGTCACACCAGAAGTGAGAGCCAGGGGACCGGCCGTCCGCCTCAGATCTCAGTTTCAGTTTCCCTCCTCATGCTACATTAGAGGAAACTCTCCAAAGACCATGGCTGAGAATGTTTCAGCTGCTTTGAGAAGAGTAAATATGACCCATTTTTAGTGATCTACAGAGAGATTTCCCATAAGTCTGAAAGCAGCTCCTTCAGGTGAACACAATGGAACAATAAAACAAAGTATAACACTAGATTTTAGTTCAGATAAAGGAAGCAAATATTCCCATGATACATACGTCTTTTGTGGTACTGTGTTATAATGGAGGTATTCAGGTAGTTTACTGAAGAAATATTGCAACTTTATGTACTTTGGTGAACTGTTTTTCAGATTTGGTTGATCTTCTTTTTATGAAGTATGAGGCCTGTTGAGTTTCATCACTATTTGTGATACACTAATCTGTTTTCACAGCAGCATGTACTTCTCTAAATTGTACAAAACCACATACTGTTACTGGAAACGAGATATTCAAAAGAGACACTTTGGGTATAGATCTCAGTAAATTCAAGAGACCACTAAAAGCTGATAACAGGTGAATTATTTCCATATCACAATGCATATTTTAAGAAATATGAAGATGGTGGTTGTATATCCTAGAAAAGATTGTGATTCATAGAAATACAAGGCCAGTACATTTTCTTTTTGACTGTGGTCAGACCGACTCATGTCCTGTTAATTGTTTAATGCATTCCCTCATCAGACCCTTCTGTTCCCCATCAGGTATGTGAGCCACTGCAGCCACTTTGTAATCCAAGTACTTGTTTGTTTGCTACTATGTTGAGTATACTTCAATTTTTATTTATTTATTTATTTTTTTTGGAGAGTGAATCAGTAGCAATAAAGTTTTTTTCTTGGATAAATTGAGCAAAAACAGCTCAGCACTCTGAGCCAAGAGAATTTTTTTGCTCAAGAGGAGAAAGACATAACTCTGTAGATCCAATGAAAACAGGAAACTCACTGCTGGTAGCTGATTTTAAAGTTCCCCACACCCCATCATATTTGTTCCCTTCACACTCTCCTCTTTAGTACTACAGCTATTTGCATAACTGTTCAGACCTGATGGCCACCCCCTGCTCCTGCCCTACTTCCAGTCCGTCAGCCTAATGCTTCCCAGCACTCTGTCTTTGTGGCAGCTCTTGTTGTTCTGGGAGCATCAAATGATCAACACATTAAACTGGGAGGACTCTTGTCTAGTCTGGTCTGGTCTTTTGCCTCACAACTGAGGCTTTGAACAGAAATGCATTTAGTTGAATGGCCCAAATTATGGATATCGGGGGGGCTGTCGTGGTTTCCTACTTGTTGTTTCATCAGTGTTGCAGGGGGGGCTTTATGTTGTGGAACACCAAGAGTTGCAGAGATATGATCTGTGTGTGTATTGTGGTGGAAGAATAGGGCTGTGGGATCTGATACTGTGGAAATGACAGGGCAGTCTGATGTGTCAGACTCTCACGGGACTGCAGACACAGTGGAGAGAGGCTCTGGTGGGAAAGTGCTGAGGTTTCACTCCGAGTGTGTTGTGTGGGTGTTATTCATATTGTGTCATTTGTCCGGTTTTTTTGCAGAAGAAGATCTGCGTGACATATGGATTTAATGCTTACAGCCTCAGTGAAAAGGTTACAGTTTAAAATGGGAACCAACTGGAATCATGTAGAGTTAAAAATGATTGTCTCCATTTCCCACAGACTGCAACTGGCTGAAGCCTTAAAAAAGTAACTTTCTACTTTGTGATTTCTCATTGTTTGACTGTTCTCTGATGTATGGGGGTATAGCTCAGTGGTAGAGCATTTGACTGCAGATCAAGTGGTCTCTGGTTCAAATCCGGATGCCCCCTTCCTCCTACGCAGCATGAGTCATTGAAGTAATATTATTGCACAGGGCACTATTTGAAAAAGTTAAGATCATTTTCTCACAAACAGATTCAGAGCTAAAATAAATGACAATAAGAGGAAAACGCAACAAACCAAAGCAGTCATTTCAAGACTCACTGGCTGGGACATTGAAAAGTCATAGCATTACAAATGCAGAGGTTTGTCAGGTTTAAGTTCTCGAGAATCTTAAAAATCTTTTTTAACCAAGAAGTGAAACTCCTGAGATTTAACATCTCCTTTTAAATGACAGGAGAAACGAGATCTCGCAGAGAAAACCCACCAAATCATGGGGAAGAACATGCAAACTGCCTGGGATTCTCTTGCTGTGAGGCAACAACACTAACCGCAGAGCCACTGGCAACAGCGCTCTAAAGCCAGTGATGCCAGCTGACAGATCAGTAGTGCACCAATGCATTATTAACATCTGAATCAAGCTCTTGCCCGGAAGACTTTTATGGTTCCCTCTTTCCGGTGGCTATGTAACCAAATAAAAACTCCCTTTTGATCTCACACTTGCAGAGGGTCATGTCATTCGATCTGTTAACCAAACCTCTGCTACTTTTTCCAGGCCTTTGGGTTTTGTGGTATCTCCCTGCAGACTGAAAGGAAACTACCACTAAACAGTTGTCATTAGGGAAACCTTAATATCTCTAAGATGCCTTGATCCCCTTGAGCTTTTTTCACAATATTTACCTCTGATACTGCAATACCTCACATGGAGCAATAGCAGACGCTCATTATTCTACATCTGTTGCTGTTTGTGACGTTTAATGAATGTTTACTCTGCAGTCAGAAGTCTATTAGCAGCTAGAAAGAATAAATACCCAGATTTCAATTTCACAGTCTACAAGGATTCAGTCTTGTACATGTTGTTTTTAAGACTCATGAGGATTTTAGTTCATGTTTTTGTAATGCCGAGCAGCAAAGTTCAAGCTTTTTGTTTACCAGGAGTGAACTCTACAGGGAGCAGGGTGATATACAGCAACATGAGGGGCTGGGCAAATTAAGGAGCCATGACAATGAAAAGCAGATGTGACTGTTGGGCAGTGAAATGACTTCACTGCCATGTGAAAACATAGGCAATACAGCAAATGCCACCTAATTGTTGAAGACACAGCAGTAGCTGATTGAAATCATCTAATAAAATGCATGTAGGACAAACTTAGTGTTCATAGCTTGGGAAAGGCACAAATTAGCTTTCTTACCAAGTTAAATAATACCATTCTGATGACTAGAGAATAGCTTTTTAAATCCTTAGAAACTGTGTTAAAACAACAGAGCTGACACAAGTGGAAACTTCAGAAACTAATTGCTCCTGTCCAATAAATAGTCTTATTTCCCACAGTAAAATGAACAAATTTGCAAATATTAATACAGATAAACACATGAGAAATAAAATGTATTAACATAAAATCTATTTCTGTCTTTGTTGTAATCCAGGAGTTGTCATTTTCTCATACTTTTTCCAGCTTTGTAAGCTCTTTTATTTCCATGATCTGATAATAGCTATTAATATCATGGAGCTGGTGTTAAATGATAGCTGGATGGTTCAGTATTAAAGGATGAAGCTTACAGTAATAAGGCCAAGTAGGGGTTGCCACATGGCAGAATTTGAACATGCCACCTGTCAGGAAATCCTGCATGATTATGGATCCCACAACCGCACACTTTCCTCCCAGACTGGCCACCGTGGTCAGTGGAGGGAATCTGTTCTGTTTGTGACTGGGATTAATTCCTGGCACCATCACTGGTTCAGCTCCAGCCGGGAAACAAGAGCAGCTTCCATCCCACAGGGCAGCGGTTTATCTCCTGTTGTCGGTCCAACTGGGCTGATCCTCTCATATTAAATGGATTAGCAGAGGCCTTGTTCTACTATCAGTAAGGTTGTAGACTTTTGGCGTGTTTTTTTTCTAACAAAATTAAAAACAGTGAATTCAAATCATGCATTCATAAAATTTGAATTTAAACCTGTGCACCCTGTGTGCTTTTCTTTGAAGTATTTCTGCAGACTAGTGTCAGAAACATGATTCTCACTTGATCTCCCTAAGTATCAGTCATGTTTAGCCCCTGTAGTATCCGTGGGAAACCGTAGCATTAGTGCTGCTTACAAGCCTTTTGATTTCCCGTGAGAGACATCCATGACAGAAGCAGGTTACCTTGGCACCCAAATGTTGCATGGCACGACCGGGATCAAACAGATCATATTACAGAAATCAAGAAAACTCCCTTCAAGGCTGATCATTAGGTACCCACTAAACATTATCCACAACCACAATTTTACATCTTTTTTTTAATGCCCACTGCACAAAACATGCCAAGAATTTATCAACATAATGTCCACTTTCTGGAAGTTTGCACTTTAAATACAGATAGCCTGCCGTTAGATCTCTGCCAGTCTTCGAGTAGATGCATGAGAAGTGTTCCTCCCTGTCTGTACTCTTTTTATATTAATCTCTTTCAGAAGGCAGCCGGCTGAATCACCCTCATGGGTTTCCATACAGGCGCCACTCTGATCACACAGTTTAATAGGAGACCATGTCTAACCGAGCTGAGATCAAGCTAGCCACAAAAAGCCCTGACCCTGGAACAGCCCAGAATCACTGCTCCAGGACCAGGCTCGGTCAGCCTGTTTCAGGCCAACAGTGTTAACATGATCTTTACAGTGTTCTTGCTGCAGTGAGGAATGTGTGTCACTTGACAAAAGGCAGATAGTGTGTGTATTGTTTTTGGCCTTGTTACTGTAATTTACTTTTCCTGTCAATGATAAAAACAGTTTGTTTAAAGTTCCCCATCCACTCAAAATGTGTTTTGCAAATTATTACTTCACTTTTTGACCTTCAATGTGTAAAATATTGTATGTGTGGTGTGTAAGGGTTGGATTCTAAACAATAGCAAACCAAGAAACCAAAGACATAAACTCAGAATGGACTTTCAGCAGAGTAGGGAACATCTTGTGAAGCTCCATATGTAGCCAAGCTTTATATATCCACTGCTTTTCAGTGATTTTGACCCCACTGAAATTTGATCTTTTTTTTTTTTCTTAAATTGTTAGTCACAAACACTAGTCTCTTTTGAGCAAAGAGGGGGAGAGAGAGAACAAAAAAAGAAAAACAGACAAAAGCAGGAAGGAGAAAAAAATTTGTATGTGTTTTAGGAATCTTTACTTGGTGACAAACTTGGCTTGACTTGGCTAAATTTCTGTACACTGAGCTAAAGTTTCCATTGAAGGCCTCAGTGTTTTGATTCTGGAAAGATCCTCAGCAAAGGCTGTAGTAGTTGAAACTTCCAAATTTATCAATGTAATTAAATTAAATTTTATTTATATAGCGTCAAATCACAACAACAGTTGCCTCAAGGTGCTTTATATTGTAAGGTAAAGACCCTACAACAATATGGTATAAAGTAATAATGATATATTTGCACACAAGTTAAACAAGTTTGTACCTTACAACCACATAAAAGAAATGTAATAATATATAAAATATAAAATAAATCTTAGGTTAAAACACAGTACATGGAGAAACAGCTTATTTGGGTAATTAAATATGTCAGTTATATTAGGGAAGCCAGTGCTCAGTAATGAGGGGATCACAGAGTTATTGCACCCATATTTCTATCAGTTTTGGTCCTGTGATCTACAGTAAAGCACCCCAACTCATCATGGACTGAGATGGACCTGGTATCATTGAAGTCTGAAATCCATTCATTGAGGCTACGCTTACTTACAGGCCCTTTCCCACAACCTCCAGGCACCTTGGAGGAAGTCATCCATGCATAACTGTGCTCCTTAATCAAAGGCTGAATGTAGAAGTTGTCCCAGAGGTTGGCTGCTGCAAGTGCGGCATTAGCAAAGCACATGCTCGCCTTTCAGAGGGAAACAATGCTGCCCTTTGTGTCGGGCCACAAGTGTCTATTTTGATTTAAAAGGGGATCTCACAAGTGGACAGACAATGATGAGGGGACTAACAGGAACAACACACAGGATACGTCAAGGACTGCACGCTATCAGAAAATTAACAAGTCCTCCAGCTATGAAACAAAGCATGCTTTGCTGCAACATTTAAAAACAGCCACACTTCACCAAATCTGATATGTGAGGAGATATTATCAGATGTCTGAGCTGCAGAGTAACAATCTCTGCAGCTGCTTTGACAGGTTGAATTTGTCTGTGTTTTTATCTTGCATAACAGATTCTATCGGACCAGTTACAGATTTTAAAATAAGAGTTGACTGTGATGAATGGAGGAAACAACCAGATCCCTTTGCCCTGGAAACAGCAGGAGAAAGCCTGACAGACAAGGCAGCCATGCATAGCTAATAAATGTCATGAAATCACTTTTGTTTTTTTTTTCTAAATTAAGGTCAAGAGCTTTTTTTTTTTTTTTTGCAATATATTTAAAGTTTGGGTGTAGAAGTCAAATTCCATCTTTAACTTCAGGAATAAAATGTGTTCATCCTCATTCCCCCTCTTCTGGCCTCTTCATTGGTTTATAAATAGCAATGACCCATCTTTAAATAGGACATTGCTTTGTCTATTGTCTCTCCATGTCTGTGCTGTCCTGATCAGTGATGCTGAAGAAATGCAGTAAACATCCTCTGACTAACCCAAGACTCCCATTCTTAAACTCCCTGTTCTTAATCCTTAGTTACATTAGCAAAGCCTCTGTGTAGTAAAAAATCAGCCAATATTTGCTTTCTGTTTTCAATGCAAGCTATTCATCATAGAAGTTTATCTATATGTGGTATTGAATATTAAAATAATGCATCAAGGACAAGAAGAATAATTTGAAGTATGCTATGATCAATATTTGAGAATTACCACCCAAATCTGCTTCTTCCCATGACATTTTTGGGTTTCTCATGGCAAAGTTCCTGAGACCCTGCTTCTTCATATAGGGACATTACATTTGGCTTTTCTTCACCTTATACTTCATTCGGTTTAGAAGTGTTTTATACTTTGTTACACAGTATTGACTTTATGCTAATTGTGAAAAAAAATTGTGCCACTGTCCAAAAATGTATGGATCTAATTGTACCTGCTCAATTCTATATAGCACACAGAAAAACATCATCTGGTGAGCATATTCTGAAGCATTTAGTAGCTAAAAAGCCAGACACAGATGCTGGTAAGGAGCTGAACGAAAACTGAGCTAAAAGAAAGTTACTATTTGACTTATATTGGCCATGTAGCCAGAACAGCAACTGCAAATGAATGATAATGTTCTTCCAGAAGTGCTAGGTGTCTAAGGCTGGGATTATACTAACTTGCAGATGCACAAGCAGACAGCTGTGGACACCATGAAAGGGTAGTCACTTTGACTAATTATTCAAGTCCACTTGGACTCTGCCTTAAGGACACATGCAGCTGGTACACTGTAGCATATTATCTGCACAGACATGGAAAGTCATTGAGGTCGCCATAGGTTGGGAATTTATCTATTTTAAGTTCCTTTGCAAAACGTTTTCAATAACATGGATACACAAAGACAGAATGAGCTATATTATGATAGAGTATGTTTTAAGAGGGGTGTCATCTCTCTTTTCTGTATAAACTGGCAGGGTACGAAAAAGTGGACTGGACCAACACAACAATGGCTCTTAAAAATCAAGAGAAAATTCAAAAAGGAAAAAAATCGCCACCATGTCCCTCTGCAGTCTCTGTTGATGGAAATGCTCAGCTGAAATAAGCTTGATGTGTATGAACCATCTGAAATAAAAAGAAAAATAGCATCAGACAAAAATACATAATCAAACAAATCTATAATACTCCCAGTATTTGTATAAAGCTGTACATTAGTGCAGCTTTTCTTGTGAAAGTTGTCTGCAATTCGGCTCAAATTTGAATGAAACTTGGATAGAAACTTTATTTTTGCAAAGTCTCATTGTGAGTGAAACTGTCAGTTTGGATGACTGTTTCCTCTCATTAAGTAGTTTTCTTTAAATTTGTTGAAATGTTAAAGAAAAGAAAGTAAATGCTGTATAGGCAGTAAATAAAACATGCCTAGACATGCCTTTTCTTTTTAACGTGATTAGGCTCAGCATCAGACTGTTTAAGAGTAGTCTTTTAAAGGAAGTTTAGGGGCTTGGAGCTGGGGGTGTGCTGGAGTGGTGGCTCGCTATTCTTCTCAATACCCTGCTTTGCATTTTCATTGGTATGAAGGCCATCTATCAGGAGCCCCTATAGGTCCTTTTAGAGCTAAATAAAAGGATCACTGTGGACAGACCTGTCTGTGGGTTGCCCAGACATGGGAGACAACAGATGTGTTAAACGTAGCCCGCACCCCCACAAAAAGCCCGGAGAGTTGGGGCTGCATGCTCTCTAATGGAGAGGCAGCTTTATGTTAATTGCTGAATGGAGTCAGTCAAAGGTGCTGTGAGCCTTTGGTGAGCATGTTCAAGGAATCCTACATCATAAAGAAGTCCTCACTTCCCTCTACTTTCAGGAAGAAAGAGCTACAAAAAAAAGGCCATAAAATTGTTGCGGGTTCTGTAACTGAACTGCACCTTTAGATCCTACAAAAACCTGCCGTGTAATTTTATCTGGGTGTAAAACTACGACTGGATTTTGTTTCAAAAAGGCCTGGATCAACATGACTTTAAATCAGGGGATGTTGCATTCAGCCACAGAGAATCAATATTACAATTCTTGTTCTAATATTGTTTACTTCGTTGTGGTTATGTGAGTGTTTTACAGTAAACACTGTGTTGTTATGAAGTAATTACACATAAAAGAAGTAGAAATGATTGCTGAATGGTGCTTTCTGCTGCTCCCTTATTTCCCAAGAGGTTACCACAGTGAATGGATCTGCATATTTGATTTGAAAAATCCCTTTAAAGTTAATCTGTTCCAAAGTCTTGGAACTATTTCAACTATTTAAGTAGAAGTATAAAGCATAATATCTTCGCTGAAATTTGAATTTTATGAAGGAAAAAGTGTCATCAGTAAAAAACTTCAAGGATTCAAACAAATCTATTATGCAGAATGGCTCTTGAGGTCTTTTAACATATAAACTTTACTGGACTTTCAGCACAAATGCAGTAAAATAATCAGAATTCTAATGTAATCTGACTAAGGTGGAGCCCTATAAGAATTCATTGCTAAATTTAACAAAATCTGCATGGCATTGTTTTTTCACCAAAAAGCAAGAACAAGAAAAGTCATTATGCAAGTGCACATCTGTTGAAACTGTTTAAAATTATTTTACCATAATGTTTGCTAATGCAAATTAAGACTTCATAGCTTGAAAAAAAAATCAGCAAGATGAAGATTTTTTAAAAGTGCAAATACTACAAATGTCAACAAAGTGACTCAATAAAATTCTTTCAAGGAATAAAGTAAAATATTCCAATTCAGTTTTGTTTGTATAGGTCAGGGCCAGTCATCTCTAAGTGGTTTATATAGTAAAGTAAAGACCCTACAATGACAGAGCGCAAGAATGACAATGGTTTGAGCAAGTACTTGGCAATGGTGGGAAAGAAGAGCTCCCTTTTAACAGGAAGAGAAAAAAGCTGAGAGAGTAGCAGCCATCTGCCCCTAAGGGGAGTGATAAGAGAAGAAAGAGACCACAAAATTTTTACTCCATGCAAAAATAATAAGTCTCGTTATTAACTGTTTACAAAAATAAATCTAATGATATCTGTGATTCTGGCCCCAGTAGTACTTCTTATCACACATTTTTATAAAGTTTGTGGTTTCACAAGATTGCCTTATTTTGTCTCAGTGCTTTGGTTGGAGATAACAATAGAAAACATGGCTTCTAGTACGATAGCAAGCTGTGAGAGCTTGCTGCTGTTTCCCTGCTGGGGCCACGCTTACCTCCTGTATTCCTGTGGGAATCAGGATAATCCTCGGTATCACACCCTTTTGTCACAGCATCAGTGTTTCATTTTATTTACCCACTACATTTTTTTATACATAGTTAGCTTCCTTAATCATAGCAACATACAGCTTATATTAAAACATACATTAAATACTGGACACTTTTTTAGTGTTACTACATACAGAAAGTTTAAACTCAACTTCTGCATCCTAGTACCCTTTGTGACACTGAAGGAGGAGGAACAAAGGTCCCTGCATCAAACCCTTGGGTCTAAACAATGGCAGCTTGGCGTGGTTAGCCTGAGGCGAAGCCATCTGCCGCTGAGAGTGGAGTCTCTTTGTTGGCTATTGTGGAATGTGGAAGCAGATTGATGAGGGCCGGGTGATTCCTTTAGGCCCTGATGAGGCAGCAGGCAGCGTAGAAATCCAAACAGACGCCACTGGGAACTCCCTCTCCTTCTGTCTCCACAGCAGTCACATGACAGAGCAGCCAGACACTACAACCTGGGAACATGAAAATGTTTTCAGAGGCTGATGTAATGTGTTATAAAAATCTGTATAACTTGTGTTCTCAACAGGCATTCTGAGAAAAAGGCTTTGCTTTGATCTGTTTCATTGATAGCTTGAAGCAAAATGGGAAGAATTTATTTTCTTCTCTTTGCTTCTTTCTCGTTTGCTATGTGGTGTGGTGGATGCAGGCTGGAGCCCTGCAGGTCATGTCCTTGCTGGGATGATGACCTCTAACCCTCTCAGCAGGTGTGTGGATGGCCTTTATTAAGAAGGGCCAGTCCAGAAGCTCTGTGGCTTTTAGAGTGGGTGGCTCAGTGAGGGGGGATAGGGCAGATGTTGTATGTGAAATCCCCCAGGGAAAGTGTGCCGCCACCAAGGGAAAGGGAAAGGGCAACAGGGCGGCTCTCTGACACAACCAATACAACAGACAACTATGGTTTCCATGGCAGCCTGTTTGCATCACTAAGCCGTCTGTTGTCTGGGACGTAAAATGGCACTTTAGGCTCTGGGATCTGTGACAAAACAAGGCTTTATTTTGCTTCTGGTAGCAGATATACTGCAGAATTTGGTTTCGAACCACAGGCAACATCAGGTTTACTTTTGAGTAATTTTGCAGATACAAGAAATATGAAGTGGCAGTGAAACAGATCCCAGGAAAACAAGCAGATGTACAAACAAGTGGTAGAATCCATCTACAAAACATACTCAAACTATCAGATGTAAACGTAATAAAATGAATTAAACAGCCTCTGTTAGTATTAAATTTTTTCATACCTCACCTTTTTAAATAGTTTTTAAATTTCATTTTTATTTATGTGAGTGACTGTTTTTCTTGCATACTTTTGTGCACACCAGACAAACATGAAATCTTTACCAATAAACAGTCACTATAATAAGAAACCTTAATGTCTGGAGACGGTTTCAGCTGGGGAACTCCGAGGCCACAGGGTGCTGCAGAAAAGACAGAGATAAAAAGCATAGCTTGTTGTCCTGATTGTTTACTGTGGCTGTACTGTAAGTCATTTCCTTTGAGGTGATAGCTAGAAGAATGTGACTTTCTGCATATGTCTTTGCTCAAACCCTTGCTTCGTCATGTTATCTCAGCAAATGGGCAATAAATCATTTGCTTAACTGAATGAAAGGCAGCCCATTGATCCTGGTAAGCTGACCACATCTTTATTTCAACTTTAAGGGGGTTTTTTTTTCTTAGCTGAAATCCTTGGACAGGATAATATGTCATATTATGATAACATGTTACTCCAAAGCTTGTTAAAGACAATTTATTGCAGAGAGTTAAACACAATTACAACTTTTACCAATCTTGAACATCAAAGCTTACAGCAATATTGACTATAAAGTGCATGTGATAAATCTCAAAAGTCTTACAGCGCTGAAATGAATAAACCACAAACTACACTGCAGCACAAAGAGCTTTGTTCTTCTCAAAGACTGCTCAAAGAAATAGACAGCTTGAGTTATAAATGGCTTGAGGAAACAACAGACATTGCAAATCATTAAGCAGAAGCATTTTTTGAGATTGCTTTGCAAGCAGAAGCCTTTCAACATTTTAGTTGTTGTTGTTTGTTTGTTTTTTAATTTTTTTTAATGCTAGACCTTGCCAGTAATAAATCATTGATCAAGGGGGGTCTCTGTTTTCATACAAAGGGTCTTTTCGGCAACAGTGCTCATAGGCCAAATGCCTGCCTTTTATACAACAGCTATCAGTCCTGTGATGCATGACATTTGTAAAACATTACCAGGGTCACAGCATGGAACAGAGCGGGTCAGGACTCTGGACAAACTGTGAACTTCAGTCGGAATGAAGAAAGCAGAGGTCAGGGTATGCTTAGATATGCATCTTCAGCCAATGCTTGGCCACAGTGATTGAAAAAGGCCCCTCACTGTCAATGGCTATCACTCTATAAAGCTACTGTTGAAGAACAAAAGAAACAGCCTCAGAGGATAAAAGGAATGTCATACAATATCAGTAGATGCATCAAAGGGTTCAAAAGACAATTAGCCTGTTCAGAAGACATGGAATAAATTCATTAACGCTTTAAAGCCTGAACCATGAAATAATTGCCAGAAAATTCTAATTATTTGAAAATGGAGTGTTTATTGAAAAAGAAGAATTAAATATTATTTTCCTTAAATGACTTTTTAATTTGTATCATATTTGAGACATCGAGCATTTCTTTTTTGCAATTTATTGCTTAAAATTGTATTGTGCAATTTATTTAGGTTTTTTGAGGGGGAGAAATCACACTGATGATGTAGAAGTCTCAAAAACCTGCAAAAACTCATGTATCAAACATGACACACTTGACAAGTATGTAATATTTTTTAAAGGCATTAGCTTGAGAGTTATTCAGAATGGTTTTAGTGTGAAATTCTCTGAACAAATCATATAATAATTCTATTATATAATAAATTATTATACAATAATAAATTATGGAGCCAGGGGAGAGGTGTAATATCTGAGAAAAAAAGACTTGCAAAATCATTGTAGATTTAAGATCATGTCAAAAATGGAGATGGAAGTATAACCTGTATATAAAAAATGGATGTATTCACTGTCACCCACAGGTTAGTAAAGTCTGAAGCTGAGTGTTTTCTTGGTGTTTTGAAACCTGGCCGGATGAGTGAAAGATGATTTCACTGAGAAACTGAGGGATACTGCACACTCACAGGCTAACAACTACTCGGTCACATTAAGTATACACTCCCTGTTGTGTTATCCTTTTTGACTCTAACAGGGACTCTATTTTACAAAATAAGACTGAAACTACCAGCTGAGGCCATAAACTCATCAGGAACGTGTTAACTGAGGTGGCACATCAAGAAATCCAAAGGTCATTTCCACATAGACTTCTATTCAGTTGGGATTTTTTTTTGCAACCAGAGGAGTCGCCCCCTTCTGTCCTTTAGAAAGAATGCGGGTTTAAGGCCCTTCAGCATAGGTTTCACTTTTCAGAACTGTAAAGTCTATGGATGGCACTGGTTAAAAAACTGTGATCTTCAGGTCTAAGTTCAGAGATGATATTTGCACTGTTTAAGGTTTGGAGCCATTTTCCTGTTAGTCAAAGCCACATTCACCACAGTTTTTCTTCTGTGTAGGCTAACTCTTCAGATTTTGAAGTGCTTATGTCACTTCTGAAGAAGACAGAAATAGTAACATAGTCAGAAAAAAATTACAATAGAAGCGCAATGGAGATGTAAGGTCTGGACTCCAACACCAGGGTTTGACATCTGTTAAACATTAAAATGTCTCAACAAAACATTATAACCATTCACTTGTCACTAATATATTCATTTTAGACCAAAGTGGTCAACCGACTGACAGGCAGACATTGTTATAACTACAGCCATGTGCCAGTGTGGCTGAAAATGGAAATACATGGGAGGAGACAAGGAAATGGACATAGAGTAACTTAAGTCTGGATTAGTTTTTTATGTGGAGTTGTGGTTTACAGTAACTTTATCTGTGGATTATATGGCACAAGAATTTGGGCAAAAACTATGTGAAAGGAAACTAAATGATTACATTTATAAGGACTCAGAATTTAGAGAATGATAAACAAGATTAACTGATGAAACTCTGACTTCCTCTCTTCCATGAAAAGACAGAAGATAAGTATCTGTATCATCGACTTATGCCAAAAAGGATACAGGTACAGTCAGGCCTCCACAAGCCAACACAAACATGGAAACTTCTTCACTGCCTGAGCAGAGGTGGAGGGAGGAGTCCTTCCCTCTGATTATCAGGAAAGGGTCATCGTCCTCTGACATCTCTTTGTCGCTGCAGTATTGACGGAAAGATCCCGATTTCCCAGGTCATCACCGCTGCTTCGTTGGTCTTGGCCAAAGTTTGCCTGATGTGCCTCAGTGTGAGCTCTGTTGAGGCAACGTGAACAAAGTCACATATCCAGGAAAAGCGCACATGGAGATTTTGCCTTTGTAGTCTGCCTGTTGTGAATACCATCCTAAAATAGTGTTTCTTGTGATATCACCAAACAAATATGGATACAGTGACATATCGGGTGGTATTGGTGTATTAGTATTTAGCAGATATTAGAGAACTGGTACAAACACAGTATTATAAGAGCTATGAGTGTCTCTTTCCTGTCCCACACACTGCTGAAGAGATTTGCTTATTCTCTAGATATATTTAACATCTGAAGATGGTCCCTCTGTTTCAGCCATGAAAAACATGACATCAGCCAGCTTTAGCCTCTGGACTCAGCAACAGCCTGGAAATAACATGATACAGGCCGCACAAATAATCACAGAGGGATATCATATATTGAAATGGCAAACATCAGTCAGACAGTCTTCAAAGGCTTCAAGGATTTTACATTGCCAAGTCATGCCTTAAAGTTGCATCTGGAGTCCTCTGTAGATGAAAAATGACAGTTTAAGCAAAATCTTTCTAATTATACTCTTTATATGGGTTTTACAAGACTTTGTGGCAAGGTCACCCCAAAGACCGCATTTTACAATAATTCTTAAAATCCTGCGGTTTCCTAAGTGTCATTCCATGCTTTCTTGTTCATGAGTTGTAGTAGTGCAGAGTTCTGTAGTGTGTAGAATTTTCCATGTGTAGCAGAGCTTTTAAAAGAAGGCTTTTTGAGATGATTCCCTAGATATTATCCCCAATCAGGATCCCATGTGTGTGTTGGCGTAGATTAGAATAACAGGACAAACACTGAGTAGGATGTGAGCCACCCAATTCTGACCTCCATCTGTGCAGCTTCCTCTCCATTCTCCCTGGGTGGGACTCCCCCCTCCCCCAGGAGGCCCAAACTCACACATACCTACTGTTCCCCAATCATGTCTCCCATATTGTAATGCTATGACTTCTTGGACTGGCTGTAGTGTTCCTCAGAGTGCTAAGGTTGGGGACCTTCATAGTTATGGTTTTGTTGTAGTTGAGCTACTGCCAACAGAGATATGAATCTCCAGTCATGGTGCAGGAAATCAAAAATAAACTGTAGAACACACTGAATTAGTGGGACCAGCTAGATAATCCACCTTTATCATAACAATTAAGTTAACAGACTTGTTTCTCAGAAAACATCTAGTGTTGACATCATTTATATCAGAGGAACATCATCTTAACACAAGAGATTGTGGGAAATGAGCAGCAGCAACCCCCAGGTCTAAACAATGAAGCCAACAGTAAAGAGACAAAAACTACACTTCCTTAATCCTTTTTCAGTGAGGAACCAAATATGGTAACTTGATTTGCAACATGACAATGAAAAATTTAAGGAAAAAAGTCTCATAATATCCTCCAATAACACTCGGGGTTGAAAATTTGAATTTCCATGCATTTCAGTGAATGCCCTATAAAGGCTTGAGTCAGCTTTACAGCAGAAAAAAAGAAGCATGTTTAAAGCCTGGTACAAAAATTTTTTTTTTTTTCCATAGTCATCATCCCATCATAACAAGAAATGTACAAGAGGTGATTTACTTTAAATAACCAGTTTGACATTTATTAAGGCTTACACTTCTGTGCATGACAGTTTCAAAGGAAAAGTGTGCAGATACAGGAAGCCACTTTGAGCTGCTCAACTGGACCTCTCATCTGTGTTTTTGCTGTTGGTGCCTTCGAGCATTTTAAATCTGACAAATAAGAATACAAACAAGGGGCAGTATTTTATTTCCATGTTGCTTAGCTCTAATTAGCACGTTTCTGTGTGTGGAGGCACCCATGCAGTCTATAGATGCAGCTTGCTAACAAGGCTCGCTAGTGTGCTAGGTGATAACTTCAAACCTTAAAACCCTTTTGTCTCAATATAGTCACTTCTGGTTCAGCATTAGGGTGCTTCACAAACCAGCTGGTGATGTCATGGTGACTCTATACCAGGGGTAGGCAATTAATTTTCCCAAGTGGCCACATGAGAACCTGGGACTGTTGTGGAGGTCCACACCAATAAGATCAATTCTGCTCAGTAATAATTTTATATTTTTATAAACTGCTACTGGTAAGAGCACATGTTACAACTAGGCCCTAATTGTGGCCCCTTGGGAAAATTAATTGCCCACCCCAGCTCTATACAGTATGAGGGTATGAGCCTATGTTTTATTGGCTGCTTTAATTTGAGCAAAGAGTGTGATGGAACAGATTAAAAGATACAGATAAAAATAGATACTTCATTTCGTGATTTGAATTCAAGTTAAAAGTGAAAATGATTGAAAGATAATCTATGACAGTGATTAATCACTAAACATCGCCATGGCAACAAGTTCATAGTGATAACATGGGTAAGTTGATATTTACTAATAATTTAACAGTAGCAGTCTTGGTTCATATTCTAATCAGCACCAAATGCAAAGAATGACCAAGGTTGGAGGAAATTTTGGCCTGATGATAGGGGCAGGTGAAAGGTCAAAGATCAGCACTGTTACAAATAGGATGCATAATGTGCATTCTCAGATGTTAAAGTAATCTATCCAATGGATGCTATTAAATGATTTTATTAAAAACCAAAAATGTTAACCATGTGGTGTCAAAACAAGTCAGGGAATAACAAAAGTCGTTCGTCCACTGGGGATCATGAGTTTATCACTCCATTAGTTGTTAAGACTAGCACTGCCATCCTTTAGATCTTTAACACCAGGCAATCGGCACCAATCTCTTGGATATTGTTTGGCCTCCATACTGGCGACAGCAGTGTTATATTGTTTTCCAGTTGTTCATCCGTCAATCTCATTCTTGTGAAAGCAATACTGTATATTAGGAACATTTAGAGGGAATTTCATTACATCTGATACAAAAGTCCCATAGAATCAAGAATGAACTGATGAGAATTTGGTGGTCAAAGGTCACTGAAACTCAACCATTCATATGCTTATTATGACAAAATTTTACACAAATGTCTAATTGAATTAAATGAGAAAGTGGTGACATTAAGACCAGGTCAAAGGTCTAACCTGCCTGTGATGTCATTATTTTCTCCAAAAATAACTTCTGGTCATTTTTTAATGTCACTGCTTTCATTTTTGAAATATTGTTTACTGTTATGACTACAACTTTGTGCTGTGTCAGAATCATTTTTATTGGCAGACATAAATACACTCATTACTTTTTTAATTAAATTCCTTTAAAGTCAGTTATATCTAAAATGTAATAGTTGGCTGGTTTAGTAGGGGTTAGTCTAGTTTTACGCACTTAAAATATACAAACACCCCCACTGTTCATGTCTGCTTGTTTTGCTCATGCAGTCTTTTAGGTTTTACATACAGATACATGCAGACAAGGATGCAAGTGAGTTCAGCAGCTGGCCTAAATTTGTCTGGTTGGCTGGAACACTTCCACGCCGTTATGGAGAATGGGGTTCAGTCTGGTGTACAACTCAATCCCCTCAGGAAGTGTGTGCATCAGAGCAAGCAAAAGGAAGTTTACACTGCTGCTCAACAGATCGCTGTTTATGTTGGGGCCACCTCTTGAGGATGCAGAGTGACTTTGATTTTTTCAGTGTACCATTAGATGAGTTACTTTTTTCCATATGATAAATGAAAAGTAAACAAATTGATTCTGTTGCTATTGACTATTACAGACCAGTGGTGTGGTCGTTTTGAGTCTGGAAAGTTGGGAAGCCTTATTGTCAAATCCAAATTCAGTATCAGTGAATTAGAATACTCTAGATGACAAAAAGAGAATATGAAAGCTTGTAGTTTCTAGTTTATTTACACAAACAAATTTATTTATAGTTGCAGATCTGACTGCCTCATAGATAAAGTGCTGTGTCTGTACATCTAAGTAGCAGACCAAAACACACTGACCATTGTGTGACCTTTAATAAGGTCAGTCAGAGTTCATTCATTTTCTTTCGCCTGATTATGCTTTTGCTTAGGAGATTAAGCTTATTGTGTGACTACACTTCAAGTCAGTTAGACAGTGATTGGATGGGGTTTTTTTCTATTTGATCTCTGTTGTTTTATTTTCAGCTGAAAGTTGCTAAAGCAGAAAAGATTATTGTTGCAAAATGCCACTTTGTCCCCAGAGACAAAACATTACAAACAATCAGATTTCCTCTCTTTGAATTTTGGTGGTCTTACAGATGCAATCTATCTTAAGATAGGAGATTTGCTGAGGAAAAAAATGGCAGATTTGTTGTTTTTCTTTCATGGAATGTTTGGGATTTGCTGTTATCTCCAACATGTTTTACACACTGCAATGAAACAGAGATGTTCTGGCAGCCAGGCACACAATGGCACAGGGTTATCAGCCGTGTCACTTCAGCTTGTCTTGCATTGAAGGAACCCCCTCTGTTTCACGGGGAGGTGGTCTAACATGTGTTTGGCCTGCAGAAGAAGTATGTCAGCCAGGGTCATAACTACCACTGAGGACATGGGGGGGGATGCTGCCATTCATTTGTCACACACCCTTTGAATAGGTTAGGTTGTTTTCAGGCTTCTATTGGACTATACACAAACCTCTCTGAGTAAGTCTGAAAAACAAACATCCCAAATGTTATTTACTTTCATTGTACCAGCCTACATCAACAACTCTTCCCCATAAACTGAATACAACAATGTCATTTTTGATGATACTTTCCTTTAACGTTACATTGTGTTGGGTTTTTTTGTTTTTTTTTACTTATAAAGAAGAAAATTTAACCAACTATCTGTGAGGTCTGTCAGCATGTGTGTTCTCCTTTTTCTGTCAGTGGAAAAGTTGCAGCCTACATTTGAGCCTCATCCAGAGTCAAATATTTTAATAATCTCATGATTATGGAGAGATTTTTAACATTACACATAACATATGTTTGTTTGATTTAGAGTAGGTTTTCTGCCAAGCTGGAAAGACACAAGATATCCTCCAGATTTCCTGAACTGTGAATCAGAAAGCTCTTAAACTAAAATTGAAAATGTGCCATCATGTAAAATTTTTATCGATTTAAGAAGGTTTCAGTAAACAACGGGCATTTAAGTGGCCTTTAATGCTTAATGAGGTCAAATTTGTAGGCGATTTGTAGGCGAATATGTTCCTTTCTCTTGACTAGATACTGATTGTTTTGCTACAAAAGGAACACAGTTTAAGTCAGTCACACAGTGATTGGGTGTGGTCCTTCC
Source organism: Heterochromis multidens (assembly GCA_015108495.1). Classification (NCBI taxonomy): domain Eukaryota; kingdom Metazoa; phylum Chordata; class Actinopteri; order Cichliformes; family Cichlidae; genus Heterochromis; species Heterochromis multidens. The sequence goes on along the minus strand of VUQS01028535.1, from coordinate 10,179 downwards.
ATTTGATCTCTTTTGTTCTCTTTTCAGCTGCAATTTACTAAAGCAACAAGATACTGTTTTTTCCCATTCTTATAGAAACCGATGAAGAAACAGATCGTTGTGAAATGCCTTTCATTTCCTTCCCTTAATGTGTGCAGCACGCAAGCAGAACTAGACCTGAAACAAGGCTCTTAAAACTCTCACATGTAGCATACACGTTTTTACAGTGCATCCGGAAAGTATTCACAGCGCTTCACTTGTTCCATATTTTTTCATGTTACAGCCTTATTCCAAAATGGATTAAATTCATTTTTCACCTCAAAATTCTACACAATACCCCATAATGACAAAGGGAAAAAGGTTTGCTTGAAATTCTTGAAAACGTATTCAAAATAAAAAAACAAAAATATAACATGTACAGAAGTATTCACAGCCTTTGCCATGACATTCAAAATTGATCTTGAAATCTTTCAGATGTTTCTATAACTTGACTGGAGTCCACCTGTGGTAAAATCAGTTGATTGATAAAAATAAATCTAAAGAAGTACACAAAAACTGCAGTGCTCAGCTGTTTTGAGAAATCGTTCAGCTTTTTTAAATGCATTAAAATGTATGTGATGTCATGTGAAAAATAACATTTATCACAGGACTGCAGAGAGGCCTGTGAAAAACTAAGTACACACTATGATTCAGCAGCTTGTAGAACCACCTTTAGCAACAATAACTTGAAGTAAATTATTTTCAGTATTGTTTTATCAGTCTCTCACATAATTGTGGCCCACTCTTTATTACAAGGTTGTTTCAGTTCATTGAGGTTTGCGGGTATTTGTTTATGCACAGTTCTCTTAAGGTCCAGCCACAGTATTTCGATCGAGTTGAGTTCTAGACTTTGACTAGGCCCCCCAGATGAGCTGAAGGAGGTGGCCAGGGAGAGAGAGGTCTGGGCTTCTCTGCTTAGACTGCTGCCCCCATGACCCAGGTGGGATGGATGTAGTCATTGTTTACAAGCAAGTACAGTCACTTCAGTCCACCAAGATCAATTATCTGAATGCATACTGATTACAGAACAAAGAACTTGCCTACAAAGTGTAAGTGGATTATCCACTGACAAAAAGTAGAATGCCACACTTACTTAATAAATGTCCCTTTTATTATTTTTGACCTAGCTGCTCATTTTCCCATCTTTTTTACTGAAGAGGTATACACTCAGAATGAAGCAGTGAAAGTCTAATTAAGTTGGGCAGAGCTTAGTGTAAAATGGGCCACTGTGACCATGTCTGTCTGAGATGGTGGGAACTGAGGTCACACATGAAGTGGATGTTTTTTTCTGAGGATAAATGACTAAGTGAAAATGAAAACAGTGGAGCACAAAAATAAAGAGGACAACAACAACAACAAGGATCTTCACAATACTGTGGTTTGGTTAAGAAGGTTGCGCGAACTGGATTTTCAAAATGCAACTAACTGTGGTTACCCAAGGCCGCATAGCTATGGTCTGTAAACACTTTATGAACTTATATGGAGATACATGGCGAGCAAGTGGAATTTTGTTCTGTCTATTGTGAAATTAGACTTTAGACTGACGAGAAAAGACAAGGAGCAAATAAAATGTCACTGTGGATTTTGCATTACATTGTTCTAATGCTACTACACAAACTCCTTAGCCCTCATTTTGTGCATTCCTTATAGTGTATGAGGGGCACTGAAAACTAAACCTAATTTATTCAAAATTATAAAATCTGATTCATCTCTAAGAACAGTGGCTGTGAAAGTCAAAACAATCTGCACTTTAATCACAGACACCACAGTAGTTTACTGCAGTACAAGATAAGAAATAAGATCCACCAGAGGAGGCAGGATGGAGAGATCGATTACTCTGAGGTTTCCCATGATTCTGACTCTCTCCGGGGAGACCAAGCTCCAGCTCCAGCGCTGCATGGGTCTCTTGACTGTCATTATCACCGATGGGAGCCACAATAGGTCAGGGAGATGAGATAACATTGTGAGCAGTGGACCAGCAGGTGAGAGGCTCAACAGGGCACGATTAGGTATCTGGGTCCCAGGGTGTAGCATTGCCTGGGGCCTCGGGGGCCTTGGCCCCACCATCTGCCAGGGTGAATTCCTCTTGCTGCGGAGGAACTGCTCAATAGCTCCACAAACTGTTGCTAAGGGGCGTTCCTTTGAGTTTCTCCTGTTACACTTTATAGGGAGAAGTGTTACACATTACAGTGCAGGTCTTTATTTACTTTCTCAAAACACAAACTCAAAGAATTCAGCAAAACAAAAGACTGAAACTTCTGGTATTTCTGCAAATAATTCTCTGATAATTTTTTGTATTAATTAACAATATCTGGCTATTTGCGTACAAAAAATGCATTCTAGGAAGGCAGAAATCACCTGGCATCATCTGAAAATAGCACTCGTTCAATATGCAGTCCAGATTCTGCCTGCTCAGGGCTCCAATTTGAGGCCATTACTCAGCAGGAGAACACCCCAGGGATTCTATGATGACAGCCATGCTGGATGGTTCACACATGACCCAAGACTGCTGCTGCACACAACACCCTGTCCTGTGACCCGCTAGCACCAGCCGCCCTTTTGATCTGACGACATGGTGTAAAATTGGAGATGTCCACCGCAGTCACACATGCCAGATATGCAGTTTGTGTGACAGGCATGAACACCACCGAACATGAGAATATTGAATTAGGAGCTGTCGTATAAACCTGTGATGTGGATGCATGGCTCTCAGCTTACCAGGGAGGCCAGGTAAGCAGCTATCAATCAGTGTTTCGTAATGGATCCTCTTTCTTTCAGTGAATATTCACTCACATGTGAACAGGAATCATCAGCTTAATAACCACATGTTTTTACAAAGCGCTGACAAAAGCACCCGCACACTGATGAGTCTGCAAGTGAAGAGCAGCAGCCACATCTGCTCAATCACTTAAAATCAGTTAAGAGGCTCAAGGTGCTGCTGTAGATAATGGACACTGATAGCTGTGACCAGAACCTCTAACCTTAAAGACATAGATCTTGGCATGCTTATTAGTCACCATATCCACTTTCACTGGCTTTAACTGAAGGTCATCCAAAACTATATTTAATATATATGACTGCAGTTTGCAGCCTGATCACATGGCACTTTGTTTGTTGCAGAGAATCGTGTCATAATAGCATATCGTTGGACCCCATTTTGTATAATATAATGGCATGCCCAGATGTGGAGGGTGACCCTGTGCTGACCCATAGTGGAGCCCATAGTGTTTGTGTTGTGCACCCTAGCAGGCAGCCACAGGGCAGTGGTGGGTTTAATGGTTCTGTATTATATAGCAGTGGAAAAACACCAGTAACATATATAATAGGCAGATTTCAAAGGTGACAGCGTAGATGTCCAGTATTATCTGAATTAGATATTTTCAAAAATAAAGGAGATATTATGCATGAACCTCTCCATAAATGTGAAAAATTATCTTGTGACACCATACAGTAAAAAGAAAAAAACACATATACTCTAGTCATTTGCAATATTTTAGAAAATTTTAGGACAAATTTCAACAGTTTGAGTTTCAGGATTCGAGCTTACTTTTGTGTCTAGCAGTCTGTGATTTTGTCTCAGTACAGACCACAGAATGAAAGACTTTATCTGTATTACATATAATAGTGCCTCCATCTGTTCAGTCCATCAGGTCTGATTTACTGCTGCTGTTTCTGCTGGAAAACAGTTTGGATGCTGCTGACAGCCCTCCAAACAACCCATGATCAGGCTCCAGCTTCAGTGACTTTGCAACCTCCTGCTGGCTCACCAGAAGGCCTCTGTTTTGATTGTGGCCATTACCCTCACTGGGTTGACCCTTTGGGGTTGACATCACTGCCATTAGGTACACATGGAAGCATGACCGCGAGTATGCTTCATGACTCTGGGTAAACATGTTGGTAGACTGGAGGAATGTGAAGTGACATGACTGTGTGTCGACTGTCATAGCCAGAAAATATATGGATAGCAATGTTTAAAGACTATTATCGAACAGAAAAATATGTTGCAGTACTGCTGTTTGCAGACATTACAGTGTGCTGAAACCCCTTTTATATCAAGAAGAAGAAGGTGCTTCTACACATAACACATGACGGTGTGCTAAAAAATAGTCTCTTTACAGAATACATTTGTTTCACATGCACAGAGGGCCTGGGTGAGCCACCACTGATGAATGCTGCACTAAACTCCACTCTACACAGAGTCTATCTTCACCTTTTGTTTTTAAATTCAGCAATGAGTTTGCATGGAAACAAATGCACAGCACAATGGCACAAAAAAAATCTTCATCCTGTGTTTCAGAGGCTTTGAAGAACTCCTCAGCTGAAATGGTGAGCATGGTTTATCTTGGCTTTCTGAATCTACACACAAACAAGCAACAGCAACATCACCAGACTTCTCTAACCGCACATATCCAT